>APFE030871533.1:55657-106130 GCA_000404065.3 Pinus taeda | reverse complement strand
TTGTGGTGTAACCCTTGTAGGTTGTGGAAGGCTAGGAGAAAAAACACTTCCATCTTTATAGTTGTGAGGGGTAGAATTCCTTGTTGCCATAATTTTACTTTCCAATATGTAACAAATCCCTTTTACTATTTCCAATTATCGTGGTGTTGCTCTAAAGAAGGTGCTGCTCTTTGTATCCTCATAATGTGCTATCATTTCCTCCGTGAAAATTGACCACGTAACAAGTTTTTTACGAGAAAAAAGCCCTTTATACCATAAAAATTTATCTGGTTCTAAATATGAAGATGCAATACATACCTTTTGTAACAGTGGTACACCATGTAGATCAAAATATTGCTCCATCTGACGTATCCAATTTACCGGATCCTTGCCATCAAAATTCCTCATCTTGCTTTTTCTTGATTTTAGGAGCTCGGTCTTGAAACGACTGTAACTCTGTACTTTCATATCTTTAAGTTTTGAAATTGTGACCTGTAGTATTCCTCTGCGTCCTCTTTCCAATGCCACCAGTCTAATCCAAATTGGATTCTCCAAGAACAAGTTATGCACAATATCCCAAGATGACCAGATTATAGCCTAGTTCAGTAGATCGAACTTGTACAACGTTCCACGAGTCACTTATTCGACCTCTGGCTCTGAAAAATATATAGAAGAAACTACAATCTGTTCTATTTCTGCACCTTTTTACGAAATTTCAATCCAATGCTCAGAGCAAAAGTTATGACGATTTTCCCCAGGTCACCTGTTTGGAATGTAATTCAGGAGTCTGCAAAAAAACCAAATTCCTCATATCATATCTCTGCAAATATAGTGCAAAATGCTCTGAAATTCAGACCTGAGATTTAGCGCGATGGCTTCTCAAATGGTTTTTTTTTTCAACTTCTGAAACGTCGCAGAAAAGAGTTATAGCGAAAATGCCATGATGACCTGTTTGGAGCAGCAAAACCCTAGAATCCAAGGCTCTGATACCAAATGTTATGAAACCAACTCAAGAAAAGATAGATCAACGCCTTAAAATTCAGCCTCTTCGAGGGGGCAACCTCCTTTACATTACATAAATGAACAATTCTTGGATGATTCAAATGAAAAGACCTCCTCTCTATATATAGGAGTCTAAGGGGTCATAACATAATCAGAGCCTAGGTAACAATAATAATGTAAGGGCACAATAATAATAATAGTGGGCTTCTATGGGGAACAATAGTAACAATATGGGCACTACCTGGGTACATAAATATAATAAGTGGGTTGTACTAATAACAATAAGGGGTTGCACTAGTAGTATAGGGGCCTAACACATCCACTCAAGCGAATACCTCTAATAGGGGGGAATTTCGATCCAAGTGGGTAGAAGGAGCACATGCAGCCATACCTCCAAGTGTGGGGTGGGGCGGTATGAAACCTTAGTCCAAGAGTTTCAGAAATTGGGCAAAATCTATTGAGGTGTTTTTTTTCCTCATGGATCATTACCTTGCTATGGGGGGCCCTTAGTATTCAGTAGCAGGAGGATGAATGTCAGTCAGATACTGAGGAGTGTAGAGAAGTGTTGACAACAGAGCAAGAGGCTCAGTAGAAGAGTCAATAGCAACACAATTTTCCCAGTAGATAGTTGAAGACACGTTTGATTTAGTTTATTTTGTTTGGATGTATTTTTAGTTGTAGATGTTGCAGTAGTAACAACAATAGTGTCAAGTAGCATGCAGAACATTTGAAAGGCACTGGATCGAGATAGAGTTGAATTTATTTCTTGTTGAGAGGGAGTTAAAAATAGCAACAAGAAATGTTAAAAATAACATCAAGAAAGAAAATCATAATTTAATTTGTCCTTGAATTAAATTAGGAATTAAATTGTAACTCCACATCTCATGACAACTTGTAATAGTTAACTAAGTTAATTTGACTTAGTTAGCTTAGTTAATTCAAGTTGAGGCTCTAACTAGAGTCATGTAGAGTGTCTCCTACAATTAGGAGCACTAGTTGAGTTTATTTTCAGTTGTAATTTTTTAATTCAGTCCAACTACGTTAAAGTTAGTTAAACTAGTTCTAACTGAAGGAGGAATTAGTGGGAGGTCCAGTAATGGGGTGTAACTTGTAGTAGTGGGGTGTAACCTACAATAGTAGTGTGTAACATGTAGTAGTTAGGTGTAACCTGCAATGAGTAACCAGTAAACTAAAGATTCATTCATAATTAACTAATGCATGTTAGATCAGAGAAAGACCCAGTTGAGATTGGAGTTCATGTACAATGTACTACTAGCTATAAAGTCATCTAAATTAAACCAATGGTGCATGCACTCAAAGGAAGGTCTATGAGGATTTCGCAATTCATAATTGAGGAATCTCTCCATTAAATAGGAGTTAATTCCAAAGGGAACAACACAAAGAATTAGGAGCTTAGAGGCTTAGAATTTTGGCTAAGCATTGGCCAAAGGTAGTCAATGACACAAATGATAGAAAATACTTATGCAAGTTGGGCTCAAGGTTGATTAGAGCATATTGTATTCATTCATATTCTTTAACTAATGCAATATACAAATAACAAGGGGTTTTTGTTATGGCTTTCCCCGGGAAATCATTTTGTTATGATTGATTGAATTCTTTCTCTTATATGTTTCGTGACTTCATCGATCAATTATTGTTTCCGTTGCTGAGTAGATTAGATTCAAGTCAGTTGTTGTAGAATATTACAATGTGCAATTTGAATCTACAAGAAATTTCAACCAAATAGATTGGGGTGAACCAAATCTTTCGTTTAGCCAATCACCCTTGTGCCATATTTCAAGCATGAATGTGGGATCTCATGGGATAAATGAACACATAATCAACCAGGGACTCTAAATATTAAACCACCTCCACCCTCAAAATAATGTGATCTCACCTAAATCGGTCCCGAGATCACAAAACCAAACCAAACTTGGATGCCTCATAATTTATTCACCATACCTTGAGGAATTTTCCTATCTCCACCCACCTATTCAATGTTTCCCCAAGGAAACCATTTCCACCCCCAACCCTTGGTAATTTTCCCGATACCACCTCACTCAGTTCCAAAAAGTTATGGAAATCCAAATATCAACCGAGAATGAACCCTATCACACCATGGTTATTCGAAAAATGGCAAGGCAAGGATGAAACCACTGTCACTCCCGGAAAAACCAATGCCAATGGTAGCAAATGAACCAAATAAACAAATGCATGTACCATGGATTCACATCCTAGCAAGGAAACCACATATGCAAACTGTTACCTACAAGATCTTCTTGCTGAAGTTGTTGATCCAACCTTCTCCTTAATACATTTCGCTTTCCTTTGCTTGTTGTTTTTCTTCTTTTGCTTTCTTGTCCAAGTGCTTGTTCTCTTTCCTTTCTACACCTACTCCAAAGATGGGAAAAACTTATGAACTAATTCTCAAGTGTCTTTTTATCATTGATGTCTCATTTTCTTCACTTTCCTTCATTTTTCCTCTAATTTCCCTTGCATGCAAATATGTGTCTCTTCACCTTCTTTTTCTCCTATTTTTCTTTATTTTTATAAGTAAATGTCAAAATTGTGTCTTTTCCTTTGCCAATTTCAGAGCCATAAATAAACTGTAAGTGATGACCACTATAGTGTTTTTTCCAACATTCAACGTGGAATATGTGTCAATGACCTTAGCCTTATTTTGATTTATATGGAAAATCAACCAGGGATTGCTACACCTTGGAACTTTTACAAAAATCCATTAGGATGATGGTAAATGTCTCAAAATATCCCCTCCCTCTTTTGTTCTATCAAACATTGAAGAAAACAAAGCCAAGGAAACTTTCCCTTTCTAAATCGCAACTTTTATGGATGGTATCAAATAATCGAGTTTCATTCTAAAGACAAGCGACTATAGGAAAGTGGATTATTGTATTAATATGATTATATATATATATATATATATAGCATTCTTTAATTTTTGCATTTAAAAATAGAAGTTTTCACCTTTGAAATTTCATCTCTCTATTTGATGTCTCTAGGAACTTGATAGACTCGAAATTAAAATAAGTTTAAATGATATATAGATTTAGATTTTTTATTTTATTAAAATAAATAAATTATTATCTTGTATAATCTTCTTGTATATTTTGAAAATAATAATATATATATAGTAGTGCCCTATATTGTTGCGAAAAACATTTAATATAAAAACATATATTGTTGCGAAAAACATTTAATATAAAAAACATATATATCCTTGTTTACTTTGTTCACCTACACTAAGATCACGTGATAGTACATCTGATATGATGATGGGAAGAATCTTCTTCTAAACCTTTTCATTGAGATTATAGGCCATATGATGTATATAATAAATTTTGAATTAGGAAATGGGTTACCATAATTAATAAATATTATTTTCTTAATATTTTAGAAAATATTTAAAATCATTTTAAAACTAAGAGAAACAGTTGCAAAATAGCTAATTTTTATTTTGCTAAATAATTTATCATTTAATAAATTTAAAAAAATAAAAATAAAAATAAAAATAAAAATTTTAAATTTTTTATCTAACCTCTACACTATGAGAGGATGACTTGTTCATAATGTGTTGTTTTGCCCGGAGGATGGTCGGCCCGCCCAACTCATGAGACCGTTTCTTCAACTCGCCCAACACCTTATAAACTCACCCAAAATTCATTTCGTTTCATGTTTTACACATACGAAGTATGGTGGAGTCGCCCTCCCTGTCGCAGGAACCGCAAATACTATGTGATGATACTCTTTGAAAACATCATCCAAGTTATCTTACTTGGTATTTATTTGCAAGTCGTTCACCATATGATATAGTCCCCACAACACATCCACATAATGGAAGATCATATAGCTATTTACATAACAACTAATGAGTGTTCCCGTATTGTAAATGTCTTCGGTTTATATCTAAATTATGACACATAGGCCTGAGTATGACATCTGTATTAATCTTTCAACCTTGTAAAAGCTGGATAGGTCGATTGTATGTAACTAACTACTTCATTCTCAATCACTAGATTTGTCTAACGGTCATGGTAGTTATCTCTTGTAAAGCTCGTTTTTAAGGTGTTTTTACCTTTTCTGATTTGCGATAGAATTTTAGTATGTTGGTGGGTAATCCACTAGCAAATGAATTTGTGTGGGCTTGTGGGGGGCATATCAAAGTTGAAATCAAGGATTAAATGGTCTTGGCGTAAATGAATTTGGGTGGGTTTGGGGGGCATAACAAAGTTTAAATATGCTTAAATGGTTTTGGGATAGTTTGAATTTAAATGGAAATATTAATTTTAAATGGGTATTTGTTAATATAAATTTTGTTTAAGAATTTAAGAACCAATTATATGTTGGAGATTGTTAGGTATCATAGCTATTACTCCAAATGTTATAATTAGTTTTAGTTTAATTTGGTTAGTTAAGTTTATGTTGGAGTCATTTATTTTTTATATTTCTTATATAACTTATTTTATATTTTGAGAATATTGAGAGGAGCGACTTCTTCTCCACATCTTTTGATTATTGATTAATAAACTTTGAAGCTCATTAAAAAATGGATCACTCTTTATTAAAAAAAAATCGAATAGTCTATTTTTCAAAGGAAGGCTCCACGAATTTTAAAAGGTCCTTGATTTTCTTAAAAAACGGTGGTCCACTTTTTAATGATCCCAGAAGATCATTAATCAAGAATAGAAAAATCATTTTTTTCAAGTTCTTTTAAAAGTGTTTCATTTAAAAGGGAGGAAGTTATTGAAAGAAAAAGAAGGGAGGAAGTTTGTTATTGAAACAAAAAACATCTTATTTATGGTTTTTATTTCAAAATGATTTATTTAAATTTTATAAACAAAAAGCATGTTGTTTCAAGCAATGGAACAAAGAGACCAAACCGTAAATTTTTAAGGGTTTATAGAGGTGTAAAACTATTTTTAAGGAAGTCATTATGTATGCAAGTTGATTTTCTTATTAAACCATAATTATTTAGTGCTTAATAAATGGGAAAAGCCAAGTGGCTAAGAAAGGCAAAGCAACAACAAGAGATGTATGAAGATTTTTTGAAATATGTGGACGTGAAAAGGCAAAAGAATCCGTTTGCATTGAAATGTATAAAAGAATGCATAGATGACAACATTCTTCTGCTCATAGAAAATGCAAAGACAACAAGGGAAGCTTGGGATACCTTTGAGAGGCATTTTGGTGTAAGGGGGAGTATTCAAGTTGAAGATGAAGGTGGATCTATAGGAAAATATCTACAATGAGATGAAGAATTGGGTGAATCCCACTTCAAAGTGGATGATAATGTTCAGGGTGTCTTATCAAAATCATAGAGAAAGCACATAAATGCTCGTGCATCCCACTATCATGAGCCACAAGTGGATGATGACAGTGAATAATTTGCAGGAGAAGCAGAGAAAGAGCACACAAATGCTTCTGAAGTCCACTGTGCACAGCCATAAGTGGATGCCCATTTAGTGAATCCGGCAATAAAGTTTGTGTATGATAATGAAGTTGCCATTGTAGCAACCAGTGCTATGGTAAATCCAATAATTCAATTTTCAGATGTCTAGTTTGATGAAGTCCAATTGGCTAAGGATGAAAGGTTGTAGATGACACAACAAAAATATATTTATGAAATGTTGTTATTCGGTGAGAGAAGTCCACTAGGATCTGAAGAAAAAAAAAAGTGGAAGGAAACATGTTTGCAATAACATAGGTTAGTAATGACGTGGAAGATAACATGTTTATAGCAACACAAGTTAGTAATGGACGTGGAAGCAACAAAGGCAGAGAAGGAAGTGCAAGAAGAAAAAGCTCTTATTGCACAACAGAAAGAATATGGTTCGTTTTTGTATGTGTAGAGGTTAACAACAACTAGGAAAAAGCAACAACATTTGAAGATGAATTAAGTTTCCTTGAAGTGTGGCTTACATCACCATGTTTCGATAAATTCTACATTGAAGTTGCATAGATGAATGTTGAAGATAACTTGAATGATGAAAGCATTAATGAAATGTTCATGTATTGGAGTCCTAAAGAGATAAAATTTTATTCTCATCTTATGTTGCAGCAAATTGATGTTAAAAACACTTATGATGAAGAGCACACTACAGAGGATAACATGTGGCATCAGACCACATACAAGCAACTGTTTGAACAAATAAATGAAATCCATGGACAACTCGAAGAAAGAATGGAAGAGTTGCACCAACAAATGAAGAAAATGAATTTTGAAGCAATAGATGACATCCATGGACAACCCGAAGAAACAATGGAAGAGTTGCACCAATAAATGAAGAAAATGAAGTTTGAAGCGTCAAATGAAAAGACAAAGTTGAAGCAATTTAGAGGATACAAGATTTGGAAAAAAATGAAAAAGAAACAGAACCCCAACTAATGTAAAAAGATTTAAATTGTAAGCCTAGCCAAGACATAAACCAACACGCATCTTAGTTTAATTTTTTGTGGTTGTAATTAAGGGGGGTGTTGGAGAAACTAATTCCAGCTACCTACTATGTGTCATAACTGTTACTCCAAGTGTCATAATCAATTCCAATTTAGTTAGGTTAGTTAACTTTTTATTGAGTTTTACTCCAATCATTTATTGTTGATGTCTCCTATACAATCTATTTAATAATTTAAGAATATTAATAAAAACTACTTCTATTTCACATATTTCATTACTTCTATTTTACATATTTCATTATTTAAATTTAGAGGCTAACTTAGAGCGAAAAATATCATTTTATATTCGTTATACAATGGGTACTCCCCATACATAAGATCCATAATAGCAGACTTTTGGACAAATTGGTTAGCATAGTGATATAAAAAAGGTTTACATCTCAAAAAAATATGACCTCCTAATTATCAATAAATTTAGAATTAAAATAAATACAGGCTAGTATATTTACGCCGTAAGGCGTTCCCTCTGAGACAAACTCCCTAACATGCCACCGCGTACAATCCTGGGCCATTGATTCTGTGTGTTAGACGATTGAGGTATTTTACACCGTTAATTTAATATGCCATATTTCAAAATTTCACCGTATTTCTCGAACCTTCCAGAAAACATCTGAAGAAAACGTCCATGACCACTTTCGGGATGGCAGCGGGGCAGACTACGGTCACAATGAGGCAGATCACAATTATGAGCCTTCAGCCTTGTCCTCTGAAACCGAAGGCCAAGAGGATGCAGATAGATTTGATGGTTTATTTTCTCCATCGCAAGAGTATACCGAGGTGCCACGCTCATTTGAGATCGGCTTCTAATGGTCAGAAGCAATCGATGCTGGAACAAAAGGATTTGATATACAATATGGTAAAGAACAAAAAGTTGTTGCAGAATACCAGCAGGTGATGGAAGTCTCAGTTGATGCAGAGAATACCCAAGTTCTTGAATCTGTCATTCTAGACAGTGTACATGATATAGAAAACTTACCAGTAGATGCAGAAAAAAATGTTAATAGTTCTGAGGACAGTATTCCTGAATTGGTATCAATTATGGACTTTGGTGCAGATGTATCTCATGAATCTGAGTCTCATTTTGGTAATAGTGCTTCACATGAATTTGTTTTCTCCTCATCTGAAACAGAAACTAACAGTGAAATACAGAGTTTTGAAGCTAACACAGAAGCAGTGTCTTTTGAGAGCCTTTTCATTTAAGATCCAGAGGAACTGAGCACATCATCAGGTGGAGGTGATTACTATATTCCTGCAATGGCCAGTCAATCCAAGACACTAAATTTTGAGAGCCAAAATGAATTTGAATTCAGACATAATGAATCTATCATGTCTCTAGTGGAAAAGAGTAGTAGGGAGGGGGGATCAGACGTATCAGTTGTTCATGATCTCGGATATTTTGTACTCCAGCAAAATCACTGAAATATATCTTGCTTTTTGGAACTATAGGTGCATCTATTTTTGCAGTTGCGATGCTTGCTACATATTTGGTCAGTGTGTATAGAAAGAGTGCCAAATGTACAAGTCTTAAGAGAGCCGAAGAACATGATCAGAACACTGTAGCAGAGAAAAATGGTCCTACAGAAGATGGTCATTCCATACCGAGAAGGGAGATACTATATCCCCAGAGAAATCACTTTTCTTCAACGCAGATGACTGTGCCCTGCGAAAATAACTTGGAGCCGAGGGATTCCTATGTGCCGAAGGTGGAACTTCTTAATGAGTATTTGCCATCAAAGGTGGTAAACACTTCAAAAAGAAAAATCAATACTTGGCTTTTATCAAGTACCCAAGAAAATTCATTTCGCACCCCAGAGAGGAAGGTTAGGAGAAGCAACACATACTCGGAAACAGAGCAAGGAAGTATGGCTACTCAAGAGATGTCTATGAATGATTCTCCATCTTATGGGAGCTTCACAACTCTGATGAAAGAGGTATTTTACTTTTAATCCCAACATCAAACTTGTTAAGATTTTCCTTTGTTTTTTCTACCTTTGTATTTTGGTTTTGAAATAATATTCCAACCTTTGCAAGGCATTTTCTTGCTTATCAATTGGCATTAAATATCATGTAAAAGTGGAATTTGGTTTCTTCATTTCGAGGTTGGTAAAATAGCTGTCTAGGAGCAGGGGAATTTGGTTTCTTCCATCCTACCAATCTTCCTTATATATCTTGTCATACTTGTTCAGTGTTGTGCGAGCCATTTGATGTACAGATGTTGTTCATGTGCGTATTTCAGTCTCAATTCCCTTTTCACTGCACCTTGTTTCCTTTGCATTTCAAGTAAAAATGGAATTTGGTTTCTTCATTACAAGGCTGGTAAAATAGTTCTCTAGGAGCTGGGGATGCTTCTCTTCCATTCTACCAATCTTTCTTATATATCTTATCAGATTTTTTCAGTGTTGTATGAGCAATTTTATGTAAAGATGTTGTTCCTGTTCTTATTTCAGTGTCAAATCTCTTTTCACTGCACCTTGTTTCCATTTTATTTCTAGGATATCTATTCTTCCCTTGAAAATTTTCTTCTGGGCAGTCGTAAATTCATTCCATAAATATGTAAAAAAAAACCAGCATGTAGGAAATATTTGAATGAGTTATAGATAGTGATCCAATTCCATACTTGTCTGATTGTGTATCTCCAAAATTTGGTTTCAGAGATACCTTTTTATGAGTTGTTTGTCTACAATGCAGGGTTCAAGTGAAGAGCATATGAAAGTGACACCTATAAGAAGATCAAACTGACTTCGTAACCAAAAGAAGTCTCTGGTTAGAAGAAATCAATGCTGGAACATAAGGATTTGATATAATATATGGTAAAGAACAAAACATTGCTGCAGAATACTAGCAGGTGATGGAAGTCTCAGTTGATGCAGAGAATACCCAAGTTCTTGAATATGTCATTCTAGACAGTGTACATGATATAGAAAACTTACCAGTAGATGCAGAAAAAAATGTTAATAGTTCTGAGAACAGTATTCCTGAATTGGTATCAATTATGGACTTTGGTGCAGATGTATCTCATGAATCTGAGTCTCATTTTGGTAATAGTGGTTCACATGAATTTGTTTTCTCCTCATCTGAAATAGATACTAATAGTGAAATACAGAGTTTTTAAGCTAACACAGAAGCAGTGTCTTTTGAGAACCTTTTCATTCAAGATCCAGAGGAACTGAGCACATCATCAGGTGGAGGTGATTACTATATTCCTGCAATGGCCAGTCAGTCCAAGACACTAAATTTTGAGAGCCAAAATGAATTTGAATTCAGACATAATGAATATGTCATGTCTCTAGTGGAAAAGAGTAGTAGGGAGGGGGGAATCAGACATATCAGTTGTTCATGATCTCGGAGATTCTAGTACTCCAGCAAAATCACTGAAACATATCTTGCTTTTTGGAACTATAGATGCATCTATTTTTGCAGTTGCATCTATTTCTAGGATATCTATTCTTCCCTTGAAAATTTTCTTCTAGGCAGTCCTCAATTCATTCCATAAATATGTAAAAACAAACCAGCATGTAGGAAATATT
Organism: Pinus taeda; assembly: GCA_000404065.3. NCBI lineage: Eukaryota > Viridiplantae > Streptophyta > Pinopsida > Pinales > Pinaceae > Pinus > Pinus taeda. The sequence continues at coordinate 95,151 of APFE030871533.1, read as the reverse complement.
TGAATGAGTTATAGATAGTGATCCAATTTCATACTTGTTTGATTGTGTATCTCCAAAATTTGGTTTCAAAGATACCTTTTTATGAATTGTTTGTCTACAATGCAGGGTTCAAGTGAAGAGCATATGAAAGTGACACCTGTAAGAAGATCAAACTGACTTCGTAACCAAAAGAAGTCTCTGGTTAGAAGAAATCGATGCTGGAACATAAGGATTTGATATAATATATGGTAAAGAACAAAAAGTTGATGTAGAATACCAACAGGTGATGGAAGTTTCAGTTGATGCAGAGACCACCATATTCGCGTTTCCTTGGTAAAAGTGTTGTTTCTCTTGCGGCCAATGAGCCAGAGTCCGAACTCTGAGCAGTGTGACATGACATTCTTGAGGCTAATCCCACTTTTGACACCATAAATGCAGAATGTGACAATGAAGCAGACCTTAAACCTTTGTTTCCACCATTTAATCCCCGACCTCAGTAGACCTTCTTAATACGTGACACCAATCAAGGGTACGCTAATGCAATAATTCTTCGTAGCGGCCTTCCAATACTTGTGGATCAGACGTATGGCCTCTCGGCTTAAACATCGACCTGAAATAAGGATATGCAGGCTTGTAATTAAATAGCTCGAAGAATGTGTTGTGGGATCCGGCGAATTTGATGATGCACAGGCTTGCTTAAGACTCCGAAAGCCACAATTTCTAGACCAAGAAAAAGAACACATTCATATCAATATGCATTGACATGAATGTCATTGTGTAATTAAGAAATTCTAATTGTTTTTGGGACACCAGATCGACTGTCAATCTCATCGATTTCTATGCTGGTTATTATCTTGCAGCTCCTAATCCGGGAAATGATTACCAATATAACACGATGCACCACTATCCAATTTGTTGTCATCTCTCGTCCTTGGTTCTTGTGGGAGGATCCTCTAATGCAATTTTCAGGGCCTCCGAGATAGTCTCAGCAATTGTTCCACCCGGCGAGACTTATGTTCGATTTTGGATTTTCTTGCTTATCAATTGCCATTGAATATCATGTAAAAGTGGAATTCGGTTTCTTCATTTCGAGGTTGGTAAAATAGTTGTCTAGGAGCAGGGGAATTTGGTTTCTTCCATCCTAACAATTTTCCTTATATATCTTGTCAGACTTTTTCAGTGTTGTGCGAGCCATTTGATGTACAGATGTTGTTCATGTGCTTATTTCAGTCTCAATTCTCTTTTTACTGCACCTTGTTTCCTTTGCATTTCAAGTAAAAATAGAATTTGGTTTCTTCATTACAAGGTTGGTAAAATAGTTCTCTAGGAGCCGGGGATGCTTCTCTTCCATTCTACCAATCTTTCTTATATATCTTATCAGATTTTTTCAGTGTTGTGTGAGCAATTTTATGTAAATATGTTGTTCATGTTCTTATTTTAGTGTCAAATCTCTTTTCACTGCACCTTGTTTCCATTTTATTTCTAGGATATCTATTCTTCCCTTGAAAATTTTCTTCTGGGCAGTCGTCAATTCATTCCATAAATATGTAAAAACAAACCAGCATGTAGGAAATATTTGAATGAGTTATAGATAGTGATCCAATTTCATAGTTGTCTGATTGTGTATCTCCAAAATTTGGTTTCAAAGATACCTTTTTATGAGTTGTTTGTCTACAATGCAGGGTTCAAGTGAAGAGCATATGAAAGTGACACCTGTAAGAAGATCAAACTGACTTCGTAACCAAAAGAAGTCTCTGGTTAGAAGAAATCGATGCTGGAACATAAGGATTTGATATAATATATGGTAAAGAACAAAAAGTTGCTGCAGAATACCAGCAGGTGATGGAAGTCTCAGTTGATGCAGAGAATACCCAAGTTCTTGAATCTGTCATTCTAGACAGTGTACATGATATAGAAAACTTACCAGTAGATGCAAAAAAAAATGTTAATAGTTCTGAGAACAGTATTCCTGAATTGGTATCAATTATGGACTTTGGTGCAGATGTATCTCATGAATTTGAGTCTCATTTTGGTAATAATGGTTCACATGACTTTGTTTTCTCCTCATCTGAAACAGATACTAACAGTGAAATACAGAGTTTTGAAGCTAACACAGAAGCAGTGTCTTTTGAGAGCCTTTTCATTCAAGATCCAGAGGAACTGAGCACATCATCAGGTGGAGGTGATTACTATATTCCTGCAATGGCCAGTCAGTCCAAGACACTAAATTTTGAGAGCCAAAATGAATTTGAATTCAGACATAATGAATCTGTCATGTCTCTAGTGGAAAAGAGTAGTAGGGAGGGGGGAATCAGACATATCAGTTGTTCATGATCTCGGAGATTCTAGTACTCCAGCAAAATCACTGAAATATATCTTGCTTTTTGGAACTATAGATGCATCTATTTTTGCAGTTGCATCTATTTTGAGGTTGCCTTGTCTATGAATGCTTGAAAACTTTAAAAAATGCATGAAAAAAGTTTCAAAAGAGTTTGAGAACTTCGATGTGAGAATGTGTTTTATAATAGGATATGTAATAGAAGAGTTATAATAATATTTCAAGTATATTTCCAAATTTACAAATTTATCCAGTGGCCAAGTTTGTTCATCGGGCAAGATTCTTTTCGACAAGTTTTGCAGGTGGGGATTGAGGGTGATCAGAGTGAAATCCAAATGGGGCAACATCCCATTTCCTCATTACCTTTGGTCAGTTGTCAACTTGTTAGCAATAACAGCCAGAAAGGACTGGAAAGGATTTCAGAAGAAGCGAGGTAAATTGGAAAAAATTTAGATTGGACCAAATTCATAATTAGGAAAATCTTAATTATAAGGATTTTCTGGTCATCGTGCTTTTTTTCCCATATATTTGTTTAATTGAACTATTTTCTATCTCTTTTCTCTATTTTTTAATTGAATTCCTACAGAGATAGGCATAGATAATGTATCACTCATTAAATTAATTTAATTGGACATTGCCTTGTCTATGAATGCTTGAAAAATGTTTGAAAACTTTAGAAAATGCATGAAAAAAGCTTTAGAAGAGTTTGAGAACTTCGATGTCAGCATGAGTTGTAAGAGGATATGTAATAGAAAAATTATAATAATATTTCATGTATATCTCCAAATTTGCAAATTTTTCCAGTGGCCGAGTTTGTTCATCTCGCAAGATTCTTTCCAACAAGCTTTGTAGGTGGGGATTGAGGGTGATAAGAAAAAGCAATAAGTCAAATACATGAATAGCCCGACAGCTCCTTTACCACAAGAGAACACATATCTATATCGGTTTATTAATAATGATATGAACATAAATATCAAAATTTAATAATTAATAAAAAGCCAATATAATATATATATAGTATATTTTAATATTTAATTTTTAGAAACTGATTTATTTGTATTTCATTTAAATTAATATTAAATTTAAGTTTATTAATACTTATAATTGCATTAATAATAATATGAATATAAATATCAAAATTTGATAATTAATAACAAAGGGCAAAGAAGCAGTAAAGAGGATGAGTTTCACAATTTGATTTATATTTGATTGATTTGGTGTTCACAAATAGATTGATATTTGATTAATTTGATTTTTACATATAAATTGATTCTACAATGGTGCGGCACGGTAGGGTTAGAATAAAATCAAGGGAAAATTGATTGAGCCTCAACCAGAAAATTTTCTTTTGAGCCTCAAAAGCAAACTCGATGAAACCAATTTGCTGCAGTTGTCCTTCACATATGGGATATGAAAACCTTCATCTTAGATCTCTCGGATTTATACACCATTTCAACAGATTGTACAACAATAAAATTTACGGTGAACATGATTGTGAAATCAATCACAATTGTTGTGGCGGGTTGGAACAAATGAAAATATAAGGCCAGTGCATTTTTAGGTTACACAAAATGTTTTTAAGGTTAGAGTTGATCACATTAATTTGTACTGCTTGTTTACAGTTTGCCATAATTTTTTTTTTTTTAGTAAAAGGATGGTGGCTTGAAATTATGCTCGACAACAAACAATAATTAAAAAAAAATGAATCATTGTTATATTAAACATTTTCATAGATTATATTTTTTTTATCATTCCCTAAAATATAAAACAATTATTCTTTAATTATTTCTTAAAATATAAAACAATAATATATAAAAAAAATGGTGGTCAAAAATTGTGTTAATGTTTTTTAATCTTTGTTATATGAAACTTTTCCATAGATTATAATATTGTTTGATCATTCATTATAATATGAAAGAAAAATATGTGGTGGAAGAGAGATTTATGTACATGGAAGATCGAAATCCTGAATATGGTACCTTAGTTCCCCCACTGCAATTGTCATTCTCATTTACCAACTTGTGATTGAAGTCCTTTTTTTTATAGTTCATCTGCCTGTGTATGTTGGGACCTGTTCACATGTTTTATTGCAAAATCCTTTTTTGATGACCATAGGGATTCTATTCTGTTCATCCATCCAGACAGATAGTGATTTTCTATGGAAAGCTTGGCATTAACATGATCCATAATGATTTTGGAATCGCCATAAATCTGTAAGGACTCAATATTTAAGAAGATACTGATTTGAAGAAGCCCTATTAGTGCCATAGCTTCCGCCTTGTTGTTTGATCCTTCACCCCCATTTCAATATAGGGCAATATGTTAACCTCAACTTCGGTGCATTAGACAACTTCAACTCAATATCCTTGACATTGGTAAATTCTTTCTTCAACAAGTGAACCTCTTCATTAGCCTTGCCATTGCAAATGCTTATTTGGCTTTAGATTCCCATTTTGCAACACTAGCTTCCTCTTCATCCTCAACCATTGAACGTGATGCATATGCCGAATCAAGAGCCTTTTTCAGAAAACATATCTCTACAGACAATTCCTCTGCTTTTTGGCATTGGCCTTTGAAGCATTGACTGTGTCCATGCCCTGTTTAGCTGTGATGTCCTTACAATCCATTGCAATGGAGATGTTTTTCTTGACCCATTGAAGCTCTTGATGTGCAGATTGCAAGGAAATTGCATCAAAAGCATGTTGTCTCTACACAGCTTCAAGTTGAGACTGTCGGCCTTGATCCCTCTTACGAACAGCCTCCTTGATCCCTGTTTTGAGCAGCCTCAATTGTGTCCTACTCAAGCTCATCGGTTGACAACTTCTCACTCTTACATTTCTTTGGTGCTCTCTTCTGAACCACATGAGACTTACTCAATCTCACATTGGCTTCATCTAATGCCCTCTTATAAAGAATTTGATCAGAGCTATTGCTTGGTTGAAGTTTATGAGATTCATATGAAATATTAATCCAATAATCAATCAAAAAACATAGTCTTACACACCCTAAATCAAATTCAATTTATAAATATTAGAATTTCATTTTTGCTACATCTCTCCATCTTATTTATATGGTTTCTCAATTTATGCCACATCTTTCCATCTTATTTAGATGGTTTCTTAATTTATGCCACACCTCTCTATCTTATTTAGATTGTTTCTCGATTTATACCTTACGGCGTTACCTTTGCAACATTTGGTGCAAATGCTAGTTATTGTAAATTTGATTTACAAATCATTGCTGAAATTGAACCGTTACTCTTTTTTTTTTTAATGTAATTAATATTAATGGTTTAAAATGATTTGAGAAGGATTTTGGTGATAATCATATCAAAATTCATAGGTCAGCGTGGTTCATCGTCAAGACAAGATGAAGAACCAAAACATGATAACAAGTTAGATAAAGAGATCTATCATTCAATGGCTAGAAAAAAACGACTAAATTAATGCTTTAAAATGAATTAAACACGTGTCGCCCCACTGACGGACTGTCCACCCTATCGCCGTTAACTTTCATGCTTTTCCTTCCCTTGGATTCTGTTAGTCATGGCGACCTTCTGAAAGGACTCTCAGATTCTGAAAACGGTGTGTTGTCGTCCTATTCCGCAAAGTAAACAAGGAAATGGGGTCAAGGTCGATGCCACGTCATTTTTTTAGAAAACATAGCTTATGGTGACCACGTCAAAATGCCCATAGCCACGTGCGCAAAATAATGGAAGTTATGACCAGGCAACTTCTCATTGGTTGGGTTTACGCAATACCATGTGTACACTAGATCCAGAAGGAAACAGGGTCACGAGTACAGAGGTCCCATACAGAGGTACACGTGTTTTAACATAAGTGGTGGAACGTGCCTCGTGAAACATTCATCCCCTTTACTAAATGTCACGGTTGTCCATCTCATACTCCTAATATTTATGAAATACCGTCACGATTCCATGACACCATTATTTTATTTTATTTTGGTGTTTTTTTTTATGCCAATAGATTTTGATGATTCTAAAGTGTAGGAACACATATGGAAACCTTCCCAACACAATGTGGTGGCCCGGTGGGGTGACGACGTACAAGTTTGAACAAATTATACAACTTTGATTAATAATAAGTTAGATTTGAAGGACCATTTGTTTAGATAGTTATAAAGGATTGGCTTAGAATATAAGCACTTATGACCATGTGCACATTATTATTAGCAATCAAATTTATGATTAAAGTATTGCTTACTAGAATGTAGTGGAAAATCATCTAAAAGTTGTTAATTAGAGATGACATTGAAGTTCAATAAGGCTCATACATGTAATGCAACAAGGGTTTATCTCTAGAATTTGAGCAATAAGACAATAACATGTATCATGTCTATTATGATTTGTTGTTGCTTTTAATTATGTAATTGGTTGAATGGTTAGATGGTCAAGATAGTTCATATAATAATTAAATATTGTTTGGGTTTGTGTGAGGTTTAGTTTTTACAGGTTTTGATTCAAATTTTATGAAGAAGGGTTGATGGTGGTAGTCAGTTTTGGGGGTTACATTGTTCTATAGGGAATCTAGGTTCGATGAGTTACATGATTTAGTGACAATATCCCACGTCAGGGTAGATAGTTCTTTCGTTCATCATTATGGTTGGCCTTGGCCTAGGCTCAACCTAGTTTGAAAAATAATTAAAGATTGTTATATAGAAGAATTCAACTAAACACGTGACATATTTAACAAATTGTTTATGTGATATTATAAATTCCAACAATTTAAAATTTAATTAAAGATACATCAAAACAAACAATTATACAATAACTAATGACATAATAATATATATCTAGATTACAAGTTATAGAGGCAATGACCTACTCACTTTCCTTTATTACTCAAGTAAAGAAAATAAACATTACCAACTTCACGCTTCCTAATACTTTATTACTTAGCTCTGGTCCGACTCTAATAATACATTTAACAATCAAATTATAATTATTATCATCTTATATATTCTTCAACATTAACTATTTAGTTTCATCTATCTCAATATCTTTTTCTATAATTATTCACTTAATTTTCTTTATATTACAACTCTTCATCTTCTTTTAATTGTTTTATTTTTTAATATGTTCATGGTTTTTTCTTATCATATGTATACCACATGCTCATGTTCATGGCTATATTAATTTTGTCTACTCATTGTTTTTTTTATATATATCTCATGCACTCCACTTTGTTCTCAATGCTAACATTGTTTACCTGCTTCCTCTTTTAAGTATGATGTGCTTTCTTGTTCTATATTAAGATTGTGCATTCTGTTTTATCACATTAATCACATTTCTTCTCCCATTCTACGTTGGACAATATGTTGTGAAAAATATCATAAGAAGCACAATGAGAATGATATGTCTTTGAACTTTTTGTTAGTAAAAATGACAGTAAATGATGTATATTAGAAAGGTTTTGGTATATTTGAACATATGGTTGGTAAAGTGTTTGGTTTGGAAAATATGGATTTAATTTTGAAGATGAAAAACTTTTGAAGTCCAACAAAAAGGCGATGGAGATGCTTTAATTTTACTGAGTAATGAGGATGCTAGAGAACAGTAAATGAAATGTCATATGTCCCTGATTCGTAGAGGAGTTTACTTCTAATTAATCAAAAGATAAAGAAAATTTTGAAGGCAAAATTCAATAATAAGAGTTTACTCATCCAAGACGTTGAAGAAATATAAATAATAGCACATTGTTATAAACATGAAGACTTGTATTGGTTAGATGCTAAGATTGATGGTGAATGCTCAATGTAATAACATATATGAACTCTAGATAGGTTTGTGTGTGTTAATGCTTCATGTGCTTGAGGATAAGCCAACCTCTAGTGGGATAGGTATCATAAGCTTATGGTAAGTTATGTAAGTACTCTATTGTTGGTTTTTATTTGGCCTACAATAAAATAATAATAATAAGGTGACTTGGGGCTATAATTTATTCTAAACATAATGTGTGTAATGAACCAATGAGTGGCAAAGTAGGGTGAGTCTTAATGTTTTATTTCTACTACCCAAGTGTCATTATTCCAAGCCTTCCTATCCTCTTGTTTTATATGTCCCATGTTTTGTTTTTCCAAGCTTCATGGGAGGGCACATGCTACCCATGCAACTAAGGAATTCATGTGAACTTTTGAGAAGGGATTCACTCAATCTTTGGAAGTATTTATTCTTGCAAGCTTGTGCTAAGGTTGCCTATGCTAAGGAGTGAAGGGGATCTAGCTTGAGAATTCTTAATTGTCAATTAACTTAGGATTATTCTACTTTGCCCTATACTACCATATGTTGCAACCATGAAAAAATATAGACTAAGCCATTGATCACAACTAAAATCCTTTGTGGCCATCAGTGAAGATTCCCTGGCTAGCTTATAGTTTAGCACTACAGGGACATGCTGGTCACTTAAGGAACTTCTTAGCAAAGAAGAGGATCCCATTTCTTATGTCCTATAGGTTGAGGAGAAAGAGATTCTGGTCAAGTGGCGCAATTGTGATTGGGAAAGGATTGGGATGCTAATTCCTCATTTGTGATATTTAGAAATTGATCTAAGTAAGAAAGACCAAAGATAAAGAATTCACCTTCTTGTTTCATTTCCCAACACGAGAATTACATCTACATGAGTTGTTGCCTATGTTTAGGAGAAAAATTTCTCCTATGGAGCTATTTTCCCAAGTGCATCCACTAAACAAATAAATGGTAATATGTTTTCTCTCATATTTCCCTCTAAACCCCACCCACATTTCCCCCAACTCTCACCCACATTTCCTCGCATCCCACCCTCATGAGGGTGGGGATGCAAAGAAATATGAGAGAAAGCATAATAGGAGTGGGGGGAACATAAGAAAAAACACATAAATGATTTGATTGACACTCATATGTGTTGAAACTAAATCATTTTTAATTTGTTGTGATTAAGGAATATGTTATGCTATGTTTGGTAATTATTTATGTGTAGATTCAAATGTTACTTCAACCACCAATATGTATCTTACGGAGGTTTGACTTCAAAACTAAATCATTTTTAATTTTTTGTGATTAAGGAATATGTTATGCTATGGTAATTAGTTATGTGTAGATTCAAATGTTACTTCAACCACCAATTTTTATTTTATGGAGGTTTGACTTCTTCCTCTATCACCAATGTGTATTTTATGGAGGTTTGATTTCTTCCTCTATTACAATTAGTATGCTTCACTTATAACAAATATTAAAATTTGAAATTATGGAAAACATTAACAATGATAAAACCAAAGAGAAATTGTCATCATTTTCATAAGAAAGATTGTATATCTATTTTGTAAATCTTTTCTTTGTATTAATGGTAATAATTTCATATTGACTCATCAATTTAATTTTACAATTTTATTAACCATATAATTAACTTATTGTAAATAAGTTTTATTAATAACATAATAAACTTAACTTATTATAAAGTTAATTAATTTGAAATCATAAACATTAATTATGTTGATAGGCATATCTATTTTGGAATAGGATTTCAAATTTTTAATTTAATTATCATTAATTATTAGGTGGATGGTGCGAATTTAACTTCCACATAGTATTCTAGAATAGTTTTAGTAGTGTACACAGATCAAGGGTTGAGATTTATCTACAAAGTAGCTATGCTCTTTTCATTTTTTTAAATTAAATTGGTTAATTAAAAAAAATGTTATCATATCAACAAGTGTCATATGAAATGAGTTATGGTTTTTTAGGCATAAGGTAGCGATAAGCTCTGGTATTGGCACATGGTATTGTAACAAAGTATATTTACACATTAAGAATATCCATGGTAAATGGGGGTAAATTATAGATAGATATTGTTCATATATATCATATATATATAATAACTTCTGTATTATTATTTTTTTTATAATTAACAAGTGCTACATAGTAGATAGTATCTACAACTTAGTTTAAATATAACTAAATTAAAGTAAAAATATTGAATTCAAGTTAGTGTTAAGGTTTAGAATCTAGTCAATTTAGGTTGTACTGGTTGGTAAATTCAAGTATTTTTTTAATTGGAGTATCCAATCCTACCCAACGAAAATAATAATGTCTTATTGTAGTGAAAATGTTTTTATGGAGGAGATTGCCTAGAAAGTTTTACATTTTATGTGTAATGTATGGATATATATATTTTAAAGAGAAGTTGTTGTTGCCAGAGATATCCGTGAAAGAGGTTGAATATATTGCTTTAAAAATATATAAAATGGAGTTGCTTTATTTACTTCACTCGAAAATATTCCTTTAATATATTAAAATATATATATATATATATATAATATATATATATATATATATATATATTATAAAATTTAATTTATTTGTTTAAAATTCATTTCATTTCAATTTCAACCTAAAAGTGTCTCATGCACATAACATGTAAACCAATCAAAATCCTTTAAATTTAAAAAGTTATACATGTAAGTGTTTCGGAAGGAAAAGAAGAAAACTATTTTTTTTTAATGTATTTTTGGCTTATCCCCTTATAAGTTTACTCAGATTTCAAGTGTACACACTAGTTGGATGCGGAATTAAATTCCACATCCAACAAGTACACATTATGCATACTTATAAGAAGACCCATTTGTTAATATCCAAAGATATGCTAATTTCCATTTTTTCTAAAAACAATTGGCCCAATTTTATAGGATAAAAATGTTTTATTTCAAAAATCACTAAAATTTTATAAAGGCTATATAAAATCACTAGAAATTTGAATATTTCTACAAATATTTCACTAAACATTGTATAGCTTGGATATTAAGGACTATGAATATTCGCCCATGTTTCTAAACTTTAAGATAAATTTACATCCTTCAAATTTTCCTTCATTGAGGTTGTCATTTACAAAAGAGAGAATCGTCTCTGCTTGTGCACTATCTAGGAGGTCCTAATACAAAGGAAGGATACACAACCCAAGAATGCCACATCTTCAACAATTCCCTCTTCTCTAGCCTTAAGGACATGTTGTTTTTTAGGGGGTGCGGGGGGGGGGGGTTGTTATGGTCCTAACCTCCTAGCCTCTCTATTAGTGAGATATGTTCCTATTTATATTGAAGTATAGATGCCACCTTGAGTAACTAAGGTCTATTTAATAATGTGAAAGAAATAAATGGAAGAAGGCTTACTAGAAGGTTCCACCTACTAGAGTTCTTTCTCCAGAGTGTTCCTATGAGGTAGAAGGTACCATATAAAGATGTAAAAGCAATATAAAATACATATTGTGAAGTTATTTGTAACTAGAGCTCTACTCAATTAGAGGTTGGCCCCTTGAAGAGGCAAGTGAATATTGCTTCCAATGTTAAAGGTGCCACATTCTAGTGATATTTTGGTTCTCTATTTGTCTATTGTGGTTGCAATCTATCTTTTCTTAATAAATCTAGATAATAATTGTTATTTTTACTAATAAAAAACACCACACATTAAGGCCATGCTCGGTAAAGATGCTGATTTTAATGATGAAAAAAAATAAAACTACCCATAGCACCACTTTTATATTCAAAAAATTAATATTTTGGACTAAAAGATATATAAATTTTTAAGACTAAATTTTTCATTTTAAAATCACGTTTCCAACTAAACCAATAACTATAGTTATCTCCTTACCCTTATTCTTATATTATTTTACTACATGATTTTTCAACTCATTTTTATCAACAAAAGTCTTTCTTATTATATACCCTAATCTTCACACCATTTCTTACACTATTGCTGGGATATTTTTGTCCTTTGTTTTTGCTGACCAAGCATCATAATTAAACAACTTTGTTACGCTTTGCGCGGCCATGTTATAAAAATATACCCATGTTTAAGAAATCACCTCTCTCTCGTTTCCTTGTTGATTACCACACATTTAAAGTGGGTTGTTACGCTTTGTGGGGCCATGTTATAGAAATATACCCATGGTTAAGGAATGAACCTCTCTCTCGTTTCCTTGTTAATAACCACACATTTAAAGTGGGAAGAGAATGTATAATTGAAATAGTTTAAATTAGGAAAATGAACTAACTTATGTGAAGAATGGGGATGATACCATGTCCACATTCATGAAGTTCTCCCCTTTTTCTTCAAATATCTAAATGAAAAGCAATTTGATTGGGAATTGCACATTTAGTATCACAAAAAAATTGAATTAACACAAAATTATTTACCAGTTGTACTAAATCCTTATTACTTTTGAACAATATAATTCTTTTATGTTTTAAATCATTTTTATTAATAATATAATTAACTTAATTTATTGCAAAGCCATTTACTTTGAAGTCAAACATTATTTACGTTTTCTTGTAATTAAATTAAATGATGGTTTAAATTATATCTTAGGTCAAGAAAATGTTGACTAGACTAGCAAAATAAAATTTCATAAAAGGATGACTAATGACAATAAATCCAAGTAATGTTAAGTACGAGATAGACTAGGCAAATTCATCTTAAGTCCAAATCCATGATGCATCCATTGGGATCAAATCCCTTGATATTCAAACCCCTCCTCCAATTTTTTTCAATATTAAAAGAATTTTCACCTTGAGGGAGTTCATCCCTCTTTGCCCATAATAGATCTAGAGTTGAGATGAATTCTCTCTTTCTATATATGTGTGCATGTGTGTCATGTGTCAAATCCATGTTAAGCATGAAAAGAATGACACATCTCTCTCATAGTAAATGCAAAAAGTACATATTCTTAGAATATAAATTCTCTCTTTATATATATATATATATATGAGTTTGTCCAAGGTAGAAAATATGCGCCTAGGGCAAGAAGTCGTGGAAATCTAACTCTTTTTTCTTAAAAAATCTGTTTGAGTGCTTGAATGATGTTTTTGATGGTGGAAATGGATTCAATACCATCAAAAACCTTTGGAGCACCCAAAGGCTTGAAACTCGACAATTGTACTATGGATTTCCCAAAATATCATGTTTCTGAGAGTGGAAATAGATTCAGCACTATCAAAAACCCACCCAAAAACTAAACTTGACCTTAGATTTCCCAAAAAATTTAGCGATTTTTATTAAAAATTTTGCCTTAATTTTCATTATTATTATAATATATAGTTATAAATGTTTTTATTTAAAGTAAATATTAAATTTATTATATAACTAAAACTGAAATATTTTTTATTCATATTTTTTAAAATATTATAGGTCAATTAAGTTAAAGTCCCAAAAAAAAATTACGAGTCAATGCTCTCTCCCTCTAGGGTTAATAAGATGAAATAGAAAAATGTCACACTTAAACGTTTGTTTATGCTGTGATCACGTTAAAAATATAATAATTAATAATATTTATTAAAATTAATATATTTAATTTTAAAAAATAGTAGAACAGAGTTAAAAAACAACTTGTAAGTATATAACTGTGCAAGTTGTTTAAAAATTTTAATTTTTAAATTATTATTATCGTAAATTTGATTAAAAAATCATTGTCGAAATTGAATCGTTACTCTTGTAAACATAAATTTAACATTTTTTTAATGTAATTATTATTATGGTTTATATTGAATTGAAAAAAATCGCCTGCGGTTTCTGGCACGTGTCACCCCACTGACGGACTGTCCGCCCCTATCGCCGTTAACTTTCACGCCTTTCCTCCCCTTGGATTCTGCGAGTTATGGCTGCCTTCCGAAAGGACTCTCACATTCCGGAAACGGCGTTTTGTCATCCTTTTCTGCAAAGTAAAGAAGGAAATGGAGTCTCGCTTCCAAAGCATATTCCCATTACTTATTTAATTCATGGTCGATGGCGACATCATTGTTTTAGAGAACATAGCTTATGGTGGCCACGTCAAAATACCCATAGCCACGTAGGCAAAGAATGGAAGTTATGACGTGGCAAATTCTCATTAGTGGGGTTTATGCAATACCATGTGTACACTAGATCCCGAAGGGAACAGGTTCACGAATCATAATACACGTGTCATAACACAAGTGGTGGTACGTACCTTGTGGAACATACATTCCCCTTTACCAGAATGTCACGGTTCTCCATCTCATACTCTTAATATTTATGAGATACCATCACGATTCCATCAGACCATTATGTGTTTTTTTATGCCAATAGATTATGATGATTCTAAAGTCTACGAACACATATGGAAACGTTCCCAACACAATGTGGTGGGGTGAATATGGACAAGTTTGTACAAAGTATTAGGTTTGAAGGGCCCTATTTTGTTTAGATGGTTATAAATTGCAACTATTTAAAAATTAAAGTTAAAATACAAATATACAAATAAGCATACACGTAATATTATAAATCTAGATTGCAATTTATAGGGACAATTTTTTTCTCATCCTTCCTTAATGCTCAAGTACTAAAAAATAAGCATTACAAACATTACACTTTCAAATGCTTGATTGTTTGGCTCTTGTCCATTCTCTACTTAACTTTAATAACCATTGAAAACTCAATTATAATGATTACTATCTTATTTGCTCTCTAACGCTAATTGTTTAGTTTCATCTATCTCAATCCCCTCTTCTCTAAGTGTTCACTCAATTTTCTATATGTTGCAACTCTTTAACTTCCTTAGTTTTTTATTTAATTCATGGTTTTTTTTGTCATGGGTCTACCACATATTCATGCTCATGGTTACACTTATGTTGTGTACTCATTGTCTTTTTATCTCACAAACTCCACCTTGTTCTCCATGTTGTTTACATGCTTCCTCTTTAAATATTACGTGCTTTCTTGTCTATACTAACATTTTGCATTGCATTTTATCACCTTAGTCATGTTTCTCTCATTCTACATTGGACACTATGTTGTGAAGAAGGATATTAAAAAGCACAATGAGAATGGCATGTTGTTGACCTCCTCATTAGTAAAAATGATAATAAAAGGTGTATATTAGAAAGGTATTGACATGTTCAAACATACAACTCGTAAAGAGATTGGTTTAGAGAATATGAACCTAACTTCGGAGAGGAAAAAACTTTGGAAATTCAATAGGAAGGAGATGGAGATGTTGGAGATGAAGTGTAATGTGTCCTTGGTTTGTAGAGGAGTTTACTTCTAATTAATCAAAATACAAAGAAAATTTTGAAGGTAGAATTCAATAATAAGAATTGCCTCCTCAAAGACTAGAAGAAGAAATATAAATAATAACATAAGGTTATGAACACGAAGACATGTTTTCGTTTGATGCTAAGATTGGTGGTGAATGTGGAATGTAATACCCTATATAACCACTAGATAGGTTTTGTGTGTGTTAATGCTTCAAGTGCACAAGAATAAGCCAAGCCCAAATGGGATAGGTGTCATAAGCATATGGTAAATGAGAGAACTACTCTATCGTTAGTTTTTATTTGAAATACAATAAAATAATAATAATAAGGTACACTTGGGACTATAACTAACTTTAAACATAATGGGTACAATGAACCAATGAGTGGCAAAATAGGGTGGGTCCTAATGTTTTATTGCTTCTACCTAAGTGTCATTATTCCAAGATTTCTTATCCTTTTTTTTATGATATGTTCGATGTTTTGTTTTCCCATCACGTCTCCACCTTGGAAACTATATATGGAAGTTGCACCAACAACTTAGTTCTAACCACTTCTTTTCCAATCCAAACGTTGCTTCTACTAATGGCAAGCTCAACAAATTGGGCTCAATCCTAGGCTAAATTACCCGCTTATGAAAATGTAAAATCAATTCAAGGAACATCAATCTCAACTATAGGGAGTTGAATCATCCAATCTCATGGAGCCTAACTCTCACCCATTTGTTCATAATCTAAGATTCCCTAAAGTTGATATAATAAATTTGATGGGTTTTACCCAACAGGTTGGGTCACTCAAATAGAACCTTATTCTTCCTTGCATGTAATCGTTGATGACTTAATGAAGCTTTATGTGTTTTTGTAACAACCCCCCTCGTAATCCTTACCATAACATTGATTAAAGGAGGTGGTTACTGTGCTGACACAAGATCCAAGGTGTTGTTATGAAAGTGAGGCCTAAAAATTATGATCTTTCCAAATTACTCAAAACCTTAGTATGACATCACCATTGTGTTCATCTCAACGAGATGATTATGATGATATAAAACCTTACCTCAATCTAACCTTCAGATCATGAGATGTGACCATTGAAGTTCTAGTGAATCAAATAGCACCACCTCATTAGCTTGGCCACATGGCTATACCCCTTAGCTATCCCCTAGTGCCACTTGGAAATTGCTTATTGGTTGTTGACCCATTCATTGGTTTGGTTTCCACGAACATGTGATATGCGCCAACATGCAATTATTTGTGTGTGTGTCCAGAACAACAATACTACCCAAATTGACAGGTCATCAACTACTGCCAACCTTCCCGTTACCTGGGCCTTCCTTCTTTATGCACTTGCAAGTGCTTTGGGGTCGATCTTCCAGGCTGACCTGTGAAGTGGGTCCACCCTTGCACCACTAAAAGAACTGCCAGGCTCACATGTATACCACCATGGTTAGGCTTATGTCATCCATCCCTTTTCACTTATGTGTTTTGCTTTATGCTCTTGGGGAATAATCTATGGGATTATGTGTAGTATGGTTCCACACCTATCTGCAAGTCCTCGGTCACGGTTGGTCCACCGCCTTACTCCTACCACGACTTCGTATGTCTAGCCATCCTCACATTAATCTCTCTGGCTCCTCCTCCGAGCACTTATTATTTAAGCTCTAGGATGGAAGTCTCGAGACACGTCACCTAGGGTCCTCCCACCCAATGCTTTAGCGTGTACCCGATGAGATCGAACTTCTCCGTGGTGACAATTTTCCATGTTTTTCTGGTCCTCGTCAACCCATGCATTCCTTCTGCACAATCTTTGTGAGCATTCGACAATATACCCTTTGGGACATGTCATTGCTCCACTAGCGCAGTGATCATAAGGTGTAATCAAAACACCCACTCTGTTGTTTCCACATCAAGGCTTTGTTAGGCCATTTGGATAAGGTTGAAACAATTCAAGACTATAATATTGAGCCTTATGCCTATTACAAGAAAACCATTTGTTAACAAACTTCATCCGTGGCTTAGTTAAGGTGGTTCTCATAAGGGATTTTTACCATTCTACACTGTGTGTCATTCATGAATGGAATCAACCATGGCTTGGCTGCAATGGTTTTGTCAGCTCCTAAATTTGTGCCAGATTCCAACCAATATTCCCATTAAGATTTACTAAGGCACCCACCAGCACTATCCCTCTTGAGCTTATAACAGGGTTCCCCTTCCCAGTTTAACGACGTCTATGATGAAGAGTGTTGATTAAGGACCTTTCCATTTAGGTGAGGGGCTCATCAAATTCATCTCTCAAGTATCTTTCGTCCCTTGTGCCTTCATTATCTTACTAGGATCAAACATATCTCGACTTAGAGATCCACAAGTCTCCTTTAAGGACCGAACAAGCACAATGGGTGCATACAAGCAACCATAAGGCATATGGTGCCTAAAGGGTCACAAGAAGAACAACACTTCTCATGGAAATATGAATTCATTCTTCCAAGTCTGAATACAAGCATGAACCTTATGCATAGGCACATCATAGATAATATCGCAAGCCTATAAGCATTCCTTTTTTAGGGACATTGAGTTCCATGCATTGTTGCACAGATAGTTGTCAATTTTCTCTTGTATAAAACTTGGTGACTCTTGAAAAGCCTCCATTGCTTACATCATACACCACCATGCTACCTAGTGCTTACTACAACCACACGGGTGGTTTTATATGTGTGTCTGTGTGTACGTTTATACAAGCATTCTATGCATAGAGGACAATTATATAATCATTCATGAGGGATTTCCAAGAAATTTATTGAAAAAATAACCAATATATAAACACCCACAAGGAAAGTACAAATCGAGCGATGCACCATGACCACAACCAGTCATTCAAGCAAGGATTTACCACACCATTCCCACAATGAGACCACATACCTAATATGGCACTTAACCTTGGGAGACTTGACATTTCCATGAGCATATCGCGGGTGCAACATTATGAGAGTTATAGGGCATAAACCAAGTCATTCCATCTCTTATGGTACAACCATCCACAACAAATAATTGTAATGTTTATTTGGGTTTTATCTTTCTTAATATGGAACTGCAGATGAAAACTAGACTACCACTCAACAACTTAAGTTCTATTATAAAAGGTTGAAATCAATAAAATCCCTAGCTTTGTAATGAAAAAGGATTCACATACAAAGTATTATTGGAGTTGTAACCATGTCATTACACACTATTCCAATACCTTCAATTAGATAAATTTTGAGGTCTAAAATGGGCCTCCTAAGGAATATTATAAAATAACAGTGGAATAAAATAAGATTATATTACCTCATCAAGTTTTGGAGGGAAAAAAAGGAAAAAACTAATTTTTCAACTCGTATTTTCAACTTATCTCCTTATATTTTTACTCAAATTTTGAGCGAGAGTACTCGTTGGATACATAATTTAATTTTTCATCCAAGGAGTATCCATGTTGCATATTTTGGATGCACCATACTACGCGAAAAATGTGAAATACATGAAAAAGCGTTATTGTAATCACGTTTTTCACATATTTCACATTTTTCATGTAGTAGGGTCCATCAAAGTATGCAACGTGGGTACTCCTTGGAAGAAAAATTAAATTTTACATCCAAAAAGTGCTCCTGCTCAAACTTAGAGGAAAATTGTAGGGAGATAAGTTGAAAATATGAGTTGAAAAACTAGTATTTTTTTTTTTAAATCTTCACCTTTTTACTCAAAAAATTGTGATCATTCGCCATAGTTGACATCATCATATTGAATGTTATTGGTTCTTATAAAGTTGATTTTTGTTGTACATTTTTGTTTTGAGGCCCATTTCTAGCCTCAAATTTTCACTAATGTGGATCAGTGGCAACAACATGTTAATCAATTGTGTAAATAGTAAGAACATAAGCCAAATCCCAAAACATGAATGTACACCATTTCAATCCAGTATGCAAACATATATTTACTTTCATTAAAAATACATAAAGGACACTTATCTTAGGAACTTTTGGACAACTGAGTTTTGGACTATGACTCTCCACCAAACCTTAGATAGTTACAACCATTGCTCACTTGGAGTTATCACCCTCGAGCCAAATTCCATAGACTGATGGGTTCACTACTCAAAGGATGAAAAACAACCTTCAATTGCTCCAATTACTCCATAGATCTATCCACCTCCACCCTCCAACTGATTCCCAAGCAACAAAGCACATGGAATCTGGAGACTTGTTGTTGCCACCCAACTTGGAGACTCCAAAACACAATTAAATTAAACATACAATGAGGAAGCCATCCAAAAATCCTCCTGGAATAATTCCTTCACCCCAACCCTTCAGTATTTGTTGATAATCACCATATCCACCCTTGGCTATTGGGGACTTGAGAAGTAATTTCTTCCCCACTTGGAAGTGATTTCCTTCTTGGCTACTTGCCAACCGAAAGTTGTCTCTTCCCTTGTTGTTATTGTGCTCCCTCTTTCTCTTCTCACAATGGTGCTGAACTCTACCATCCTCTCCTTTGTGTCACCTCTTCCTTTCTTGTTCGAATCATCCCCTGTGTGTTGACCTCCTCATTCCTCTCCCCTGCTACTTTCACATCCCATACTCAATAAATGCTCGTCTTGTTTTCTTGCCCCACCTCCCAAGGAAAGTATGATTCTAGTACTTCTAATTCAGTCCCATAAATTAGAGGAACACCAGGTCATTAAAGCACAATGACTAGCATTCAATGGCTATCACATATTATGATTTTTCCTACAACAAGTAAATCTGAGCATCCAAAATAATTACCCTCCTAAGCCTCTAGAATCTTTGTCCCTTAACTCAGCCCATATTTATTTTATAAAAGCATTTACATTACATACATGAGGTTAAGAAATTTGGTTGTTACAAACCCCTCCCCTTGGGGGAACACCATCCTCGGTGTTCAATGACACATATACAACAAAACACACTTGAAAACAAGCATATTGGTTCAAGGATCTTTATAGACCCAACTCTTTACAATATTTACAATGTTTCATGCACTTCAACCAACAAACAAAGATATGATAAACATCAAGTTCGAATTTAACCATCTTTCAATGGTCATGTTTGCAGTATTTAGATTCTTTAGACATGTCCATACCAACTTGGATCATTATTTTCTAGTGCTGCTAAGTTGAGACCTTTGTTTCCTTCAGCGAACAATTTTTGCTCATTATTTTTGGGCACACCCCCATTGTGCTTTTAATCCCAATAAAAAATGCTCATGACTAAGAAACCCAATTTTATTTTTTATCCTTCCCTTCTCTGCTTCTTAGTCCCTCAGGCCATCTAATTACTCCCTCTCCATGCAGTTGCTCACCTTCCAAGTTCAAGCATCCTCTTCCCTGCTTCTCAGTCTCTCAGGTGATCCATCCCTTGGCAAGGCTTCCTCACATCAGAAGGAGTTCAAATCCAAGGCATATCCCTACCTCCAAAACTATCATATAGGTCATAGCATGCTTCATGGTGATCAACGAGCACCATTGAGTACTAGTGTCCCACAATGGCTCTATTCTTGAAATCTTTGACTTTAGCATATTGTTTCCAGATCACCTTGAGGTCAATTTCATTCATTTGAATGGGCAATCCCATATCCTTTCTTGCACCATAGGCACATAGATTTCATGGGACTCATCATGAGGAAAGTGTAATAATTTTAAATAATACCTTATTGGTAGTTTCATGAGGTGAACTTGGAATTCTACTATAATTCCTATCACATCAAAACTAGGTTAGTTCATAATCCAAACCATCATAAATCATAATATTGAATTTATATTCATAATTTAAAAGTTCAAAAATAAATTAAATGTTGATACTTATCTTACTTTTCTCTTTATTGCTTGATTTTCACACACTAGATCAGTTTCCCATCCTGGCCAGCATCCAATAGCCTTTTTCTTTTCCTGTACACACATTGGATCAGTTGCAAACCTGGCAAGCACTCAATGCCTTCTCTTCTCTTTGACCACATACACACAGCAGATCGGTTTCCAACTTGACAAACCCCCAATGCCTTCTCTTGTCTTTGGCCATGTACACACACTAGATTGTTTTGCAATCCCAATAAGGACCTAGTGCCTTCTCTTCTCTTTGACCACGTATGCCCACTAGATCGGTTGCCAGCTCAGTATGCACCTACTGCCATCTCTTCTCTTCTATTCGATTTCAAATTTACTGAGTGATTCATTGGCCCCAAGGGGAGCACTTAGTAACAAATATCTATAATTATCTGAAACGACAACCTGTGAATATGGGAACTACCCAACCAATTAGTTACTACCAACCATGTAGTCTTCTATTGATAGGAATATAGGTGCATTCCACACCTTTTTTAGGCTTAGGAAACCCCCATTCTGGGTAGTCTACCTATCCTAAATAAACACAGGCCCAGACAGTCCCATACCTGTCTTTTCTAACACATTACACAAGGGCCTAGACATTCCCATACCTGTTTGTCCCAAAACATCACACAATACATGCATGTATGCACAATGTATCACACAACACATACACATACACACATTGTACAACACAATGAATACATATGTACAACACAATGCATACACAACACACATAACACAATACGATATGTATACAACAATGTTTCCAAAACTAGAGACCATATTGTCTCTATCCATAGACACCAAACCACACTGCCTATAGTGTCTTTCCCACGCTTAGCTAAAGGCATCCACGATTCAAATCTAGGATCTGAGGTTTATTCAAGCTTGCCCCTGCATGCATTGGATCAAATGCTTCCGTTCTATTGATATATCCTTCATCATTCCTTGTTCATAACATAACATGAGCATAATTTATTAATTATATTCACCTATTATTGAAATCATGGATCAACCAGGGCTACTTTTTCCAACTTGGTTCCTCATAGATTCGAGAACCTTTTTATTCCATTCACATCTACATTCAATAATTTAAAACAGTTATTCTTCCATAAGAATGCCCCCCAACAATCTATATCTATCATGTATATGTAACCAGAGTTAAGGTTAGGAGAGTTCCCTTTGTGCCATTCTCATGGTTACCATGATACTTTCCATTATCTCCCATAGACTAGAAACCACTTGACCATCGTAGTGTTATCCACTTAATCCTGTACATATCGTATGCATTGATATTCATCTAAGAAATTCCGAGTTGAGATAACTCTCTCCCTTTAAACAATACATGCCATAATTAAGGGAATTATTTCACTAGAAATCCTCTCATTGCCTTCTTTACCATGTTGTTTTCTATTACACTTTCACACATGCAATTTTCCAACTGCTCATATTTTCTTTCTTGCACTTTAATTATGTGTAGAGCCCTTCTTCCTTTTTATTCTCGATTGATCCTCCTTGGCATTCTTACTAGAGGTCCATGGCTTTACTGCCACACCCAACAAGATTTCTCAACCCAAAACATGACATTGAAAAGGGAAATTTAAAAGGAAAGGCAAGATCAATCAATACAAACAGGGAAATCAATAAAAAAAAATAATAATTTCAATAGAATGGCATGGCCATGCATAAATATAAAATCTAAATGATATCCAATCATGAAAGCAATAAATTACAACCACAACACATAGTCATTAAAATAAAATTGTCCCCCAAAATCAATTTTAATCCCCATAAGTCCAACATTCATGGCACTTCGAGCCATTATACAATTTTCATATATATACATGCACATATGCATAATCATACCAAAATTTGTTCAAGACTTGTTTACAAGTCTTGCATCAATCTTGAAGTATTACATTCCCTAAAAGTTCACAGGGGATCTTTTCAACACACACACACACACACACACACATACATATATATGTCAAGGAGCTTAAGGGAATGCCCCCTCCTCCTTCTTAGCATATTGCATCATTGATGCATGTTCTTATTGATAGTTTGGGTTAATTTCCTTCTTCTTCTTCTGCCTATGGGGAAAATCCTTTTTCGAATGCTCTTCTCTACATCACTAACGAGAAAATATCCTCTTCTCCTTTTTAGCCTTAGGAGGCCTCTTCCTACCACTGTCATTTTTCCTTTTTGGGGTTTCAACTTAATATGTTTCTCACAACTATTTTGCATTTGAGCATGCTACTCGACAAAATCTTACTATTTCTAGGTGAGCTTTCTAAGTTCTTCCTTGCAAATCTTCAACTCATCTTCCAAGTCCTTGATCTCAACCTCCAAATTCCTGAAGTTTCTCTTCCTTTGAATGGATGTCTCGCTTTCTTGTTCTCGATAGACTTGGTCCATATCCTGCTGCACCATGCAACAATACATGTTACCTTTCACTGCCACTAATTCTTTCTATGTGTTACCAAACACCCTCGGTTGTTAGTGCATTGATAGATATAAACAAATATACCAATTGCCTTGATATGTTGTGCGAATCACACTTCCCTGCAACTGCACACACGTCTTAGTTACATATTAGCCACATGTCACAAAATTCATAACACAAATATTTCAACATATTTTTTCTTTCAAAAATTAGAATTTCTACATGCACATATCAACTCATTTATGACCATGCTTTCAAAAGATTTCAGTTTCTTTTCTAAGTCCAACTATAATTGGAAACCAACTACCATGCCAAAATCAACATCATTAGTTTCATTCATTGTTTGTACTGAGACTAAAGAAACATTTTAAATTCAACCCTTATACTTAAGGAATTAATTAGAAACCCTTTAACACATCAACATGATTTCATGCTTAATAATGTCTTCACTGGATAAAATTTCTAACTTTTACTCGAAATTATTTCCACTGATCCTTATCGAGAGCCCTATTATTACCAACTAAAATCAATCCTTTTCATGGGGAATGAGTGTTAGCCTTCATGGGATTCATTTAATCTCTTTACTCAGACTATCACCACTAATCAAAAGGTTGACTTTACCACAAGCAACCTAAGTGGCATGCACATTCAACCTTTTCATATGTCACACCCATTCTGTGAACATAGAAGGCGTTGACCATAGAGATAAGAATTCGTAAAGGAAACCACAATAATAATAAAGAAAAAGTCAACATCGACTGAGGTACTTTTCCATATAATGATTAGGTAATGGGACTCCCCCATCCCAGTTAATATATTCATATACATATCAACTTACAACTCATAAATTTTCCCATTTGTGAAGTATATCATACATATATAGGTAGTTTCACAATATAATATATATATATATATATATATATATATATATATTATATACATCCAATCATGGTGCCACACTTGACACCTACACGCACAAATAAACATTCACCAAGGAGAACAAACATTTATAAGGTGAAACATAAGATTAACACATAGGAAAGAATCAGCCTCTCCTAAGGTTCTTAGCCTCCTACAACATACATTCCATGGGATTTCCACATCCCAACCAACATATAATACATATGCCTACCATTCATTGAACCAAATAGTGTTGTACAAAATACACATCACACAAATATTCTTCCCCGAGTCCCTCAAACCTCACGGACATAATTGTCCCAAGCATACAAGATCGAATCACCCAACTAATGGTTATGGTATACTAAAAGTAAATCACTACCTCACAAGAAGTTCTACAAAATTAAAGAGAGGATAGCTTCCAAGGCCACAACCACCGACTGTCTAGCCTTCAAGATGCCAAATAGTAAGAGCATGTCATTACGAAGGAATTTATCACAACAACACACTGAACATCATTATAATTAGTGTGAAATATAGATCAAATGCTAGAAGTAAGATACCATCACGCTCACATTCAGTTACTACACTTATAATTGAGCTCCTCCCTAGATCCAGGGATTCATGCATATTTACTATGTAACCAATACATCAGTTGTAACCAACTTTTAACACCTAAACATTTATTTAATTAATTTTCAAAAAATCATTACGAGACCCCTTACTCGTTTAACCTAGTAAACTTAGTACCGACTTATTAGTGCATGGTAAAGCCCATCAAGTCCAAGTGTTGAACTTAGATGCTCTGATACCACTATGTAATAGGTCCCCTCGTAATCCTTACTATAACATTGATTAAGAGGAGGAAATTATTATGTTGATCTAAGATCCAAGGTGTTGTTATGGAAATGGGGTATAATTTTTTTGGATATTTTCAATTTAGTCAAAACCATAGTTTGACATCACCATTGTGTTCATCTAGTCGAGATGGTTCCAGGGATATTAAACCTTCTCTCAATTCGAACTTTACAACATGAGATGTGAACATTGAAGTTTTGGCGAATCAGAGAGCACCACCTCATCAACTTGGCCACATGGAAACCACATAGATAAACCCACTAGTTATCCTCCCAATGTCATTTGGAAATTACTTATTGGTTACTGACCCATTAAGGGGTTTGGGTTCCACAACCCAGCGTAAATGCACAATTATATGTATATTATATAATATATATATATTATAAATATATATATATATATATATAATATATATAATATATATATATATATATCACCCAAATTGACGAGCCATCAAATTATTCCAACCTTCCCATTACCCTAACCTTCCTCCTTTGCACACTTGCGAATGCTCCAAGGTCAACCTTCCAGGTTGACCTGTGAAGTGGGTCCACCCTTGCACCATTGAAATAACTATCGAGCTCACGTGTACACTACCAAGGCCTGACTGAAGTCATCTCACCCTTCACTTTTTCTCTTCACTTTCTACTCACAGGGAATATTCTAGACGATTATGTGTAGTGTGGGTCCACACCTTTCCGCAAGACCTCGCTCACAGTTGATCCACCGCCTTACTCCTACCACGAATTCTCGTGTTGTGTCATCTCGACATTACTATTTCTGGTTCCTCCTACAAGAACTTGTTATTTAATCATTAGGATAGAATTCCTAGGACATGTCACCCTGAGTCCTCCCATCAAATGCTTTAGCGCATACCTGATCAAATCGAACATCTCCACCACAATGACTTTCCATGTTATCTCAATCCTTGTCAGCCTAGGAATTCCTTATACACAATATTTGTGAGCTTCTGAGATTATACCCTTTGAGACATATCATTCCACCACTAGTGAAGTTATGATAAGGTGTAATAAAAGCGATATTATCTATCATATGTTGATCAGGGTCTTGTCCATTTAGGCCAAAGGCTCATCAACTTCGTCTCTCAAGGAGTTTTGGTCCCTTGGGCCTTCATTATCTTACTGGGATCAAATGGATATCGACTTAGAGATCAATGACTCTCCTTTAAGAAAAAAACAAGAACAATAGGCGCATACGAGAAACCATAAGGCATATGGTTCCTAAAGGGTCACAAGGAGATCAATACAAGAATTCCCTTTTTACGGACAGGGAATTCCATGCATCACTATTCATATAGTCATAAATTATCCCTTGTACCAAGCTTGGTGACTCTTGAAAAGGCTCCAATGTTCACATCATACACCACCATGCTACCTAGTGTGTAATACAACTACACATGTGGTTATATGTGTGTGTGTACGTGTGTGCGTATACAAGTGTTCTTTGCATAGAGGACAATGACACAACCATTCATGAGGGTATTTCAAGTAAATTTATTGATGAAATAACTAATATATAAACACCCATTAGTAAGGTATCAATCAGGTGGTACACCATGGCTACAACCAACCATTCAAGCAAGTATTTACCACATCATCTCCATACTTATACCACATAAAAAATATGACACTCGACCTTGGGATACTTGACATCACCATGAGCATATCGTGGGTGCAACATTATGTGAGTTATGGGGTTGTTGACGCTGTGATCAACACCCTCCAAAATTTTTCCTACACATGAATTTTGGAGCCTACTAAGGATCTAATGATCCATCACTCCATGGCCGCTTCATGATTGATTAATGTTATGCTAAGTGTTTAAGTCTTCTTTCTGGTTTCTAAGTTTTGAAGTCACTTGATCACACATGTTTTGTCCGCAATAAGTTCATGAGCTCATTCCTCTACGCAAGATTGGAAATCCATAGCATAGTCCATCAAGATAGTGCCTATGCAATTTTTAACCTATGTCAAAATTCAGTGCGCATTTTCAATTGGCAGCCTCTCACTTTTGGTTGCAATTGTACTTCTATTCCTGATAGTGTGTTTTTCCAACTTTCACTCTGGCGCACATTTTCTTTTGCAAGTGTTGTTTTCATGATTGTGATTATCACTTTTTCTTTCCTTCACTTAATAAGTGTTGTTTTCATTTCATCTTCACTCTGCATGTGTCACTTTCAATGTCGTTCACATTTGCAAGTGTTGTTTGCACTTTTCTCTTACTTTCACAAGTGTCGTTTCATAGGCATAGGAAGTGTCGCACGATGTAAAAGTAGAGTTAAGGTTCATTTTAGGAGGAAAATTTGGTGTTAATGGGCCTTATTTATCAGATAGACATGTATTAGACTCATTCCCAAAGTTTTATGCATTGTTGCACTAGTGTTCTCATTATTGTCGCAAGTGTATCTTTAGTGTCGCACTTGGAGGAAAGTGTTGTGTTGTCATTGCATCAAAGGGATCATGATATTTGTGTGTACATAGTGTTCAGTGTTGTGTCGTCAATTATTCTTAGTGTGTGTGATCATTCATAAGTTCAATACTGGTCTCAAGCCTCAGTACCTCATTCTCGGCCTCTGGAAATACACACTACACAATTCCTATTCTTTCGTCCTGGTACAATACCTAGTTCCAGGTAAACCACTGGTTTTCTTGAAGCAAGTTAGACTAGGATATTTCAAAACTAATATCATCTTGTCATGAGTGGATTTCACTTGCAGGTACTATAACTTGCCCTAAAAAGATGATGCTTTGAGGGGAAGAAAAGGAGACTATGCAGATAGACATTTGCGAAGTTGGAACCATGAAAAAGTCATCGAGCAAGAAGCTGAAGATACATTAGCTTCCAACAGAAGATCAAATATCAATATCACATGAAGACTCCATATTAATCACCCCCTTGGAGGATGAATACAAATCACATGCAATATCCATCATGAATATGCAAAGAAAGTAGCAAAAGGAGCAGCTTGGCTATGCTACAACATCATTAAGCTCCATTTCATCATTGTCAAGGGTCATCTCAAGAGTCACATGTGTCATAATGTCTTGCCACATCATTTGTAGAATGTAATTGTGTAATTTCCCTAGATGAGAAAATGTAAAATATGTGGAAGACCAATGGTCCCACATGGAATATGAAGAGTCATTATTGATTTCTAAAGTCATATAGAACCTCGAAGTTCATGTGAGAATTCGAAAAAGTAATTGTAGAAGGTAAAGAGTCACATGGGAGTTGAAGAGTCACATCATTTGTTATAAATACACCCTCATAACTCAAGCAATGGGACTTTTGGGACTTGAACTTTCACCTCGGTTTCTCTAGCTTGGAATGGAAGGGAAGATCTTTCATTGGAGCAGCAAATGGTGACTTAATGTATTAGGTTCCACTATTGGAGCTAGTGTGGCAAAATTGTATTTGTATCCCTTGGCACTTCCACGTAATAAATGAACCTCAATGAGCCAACACATTTTCATGCATGTACCATGAATGTAGTAGGACTATCCTTTATATGTTTGTTGTATATGTTTTGTTCATATGTTTTAAGGAAAAGGAACTATTTCGATGGATTTGGTACTTATATTATTGATGGTGTGTTGGTTTTTTATTTTATGATTGTGGTTGTCTTGTGACTACTTTGTAGGCTAACTTACGATCCTCTTGCACTATTATTTTTCTTCTAGAGGTTCACTCTATTTCTCCCTATCATGAAAGTACCTTGTGTATATTACAATTGTATGCCTCGCAGTGTCAACTTACTTGCTTGTTTCAAAGAATGTTGTATAACCTCTTATGTTAATAATTGCAACCAACTCCTAACAACAATGGAAAGTGATCGTATTTATAGTTGGGGCTCATACTCCAAATTTTGTGAGGTCTAATTGATACTTCAGCTTGGGGAGACCCCCTTGTTTAACATATTTCCAGCATTGTCAGTAGTTGGTGCTAGAAGCAAGGCTAGATAAAAATCTATGCTCGTTGAGTCTGTTTTGAATCTGTGATCTTAAATGGATCTTCCCAAATTATAATCTTTGAGTGTTTTTATAACTTATCCCGTAGTAAACTTTTCATCTCCAAGGAATAGTTTCATGACTTGTCTCAATTCAGGTTTGGTGGTGAGTTTTGTACATTCATAGCCAAACATATATCCAATTTTTTTGGTTTTTGTAAATCTAATGAAATCGATGTTGCTTGTATATTATTCACCCTCACTCTTGAAGGTCAAGTTAAAAAGTGGTGTCAGGCTTTACCATATGCTTCCATTCATTCATTTGATCAATTTTTCAAGGAGCTTCATGAAGTCTTTGATAAGTATGATTATCAAGTTGTATGTAATAGAATTGATATGCTTAAGATGAAATTTGGTGGATCTATAGTGGATTTTATTAATTAGTTTCTTCACCTTTGCTATGAATTTACCGAGGGAGTGATTGATTTAAATTTTATTAGTGAAAAGTTTCATAGCTTGATCCTCCTCTCCTTGAAATATTTTGAATCCAAACCCCTAGATGATGATGCTCTCCCACCTTATGTCGATCATGAGACACCCCAAATTTGTGTGGAGGAACCTACTATTCTGTTTGTTCCTTGTCCTCCTCTTTTTCTAGTACCAATTTGGGTGCCTCCTGGTGATGATGTTAAAGTTGGGAAATCTGAAAGTCAAATTGTTGATTTTTCCATTCAACCTCCACCCAATTCCCCTGATTCTGATCCTATTGAGGAGAACTTGCAATCATGGTTTAGAAATTACACAGAGCTTGAAGTAATAGATGATCCCTTAGTTTTTGAAGATCACATTAATGTACATAATCCTAATCTTGAATCTGATTCAATTGAAAACATAATTTCCTCAAGGGATACTTTTCAACCTCTGCCATCTACATCACATGATTCCTTGTTTCATGATCTTCTTGATCAACCTACTTTAACTTTTAATGATTTTCAACATGTCGTTTCAAGTAGTAATAATGAACATGGTAGTTTCATTGCACATGTATAGGAGAAAATGTAGGAACGTACAGGGTAAGTTCCTAAGATAGAACACCAAAGGACACCACTCATAAATAGATCATAGAT
Source organism: Pinus taeda (assembly GCA_000404065.3). Classification (NCBI taxonomy): domain Eukaryota; kingdom Viridiplantae; phylum Streptophyta; class Pinopsida; order Pinales; family Pinaceae; genus Pinus; species Pinus taeda. The sequence continues at coordinate 64,639 of APFE030871533.1, read as the reverse complement.
CAATACACAAGTATTCTTGACGTGGTTAAAACACTCAAAGAGGGAAACAATCCACAGCCTGAGCCAATGCAGTCACTTTAAGAAATTTATTAATGTGAAATAAATAAATTTACATAAGCTTCTCTCATGAACGGTCACCCTACAAATCACCCTCTATTCTCTTTAAATGGAGATCATGGACCAATCAAGTGTTAAGCCACAGATCAAGTGTCGGTAATATCTAGGAGAGAATGAACCGTCGAATCACTTCATGTCTATAACATATCATACCTATCAAATTGTAAGTTACAAAAGTACATAGTAAAGAAACACACTTTACCTAACTCTACACTAGACCAAGTTATACTTAACTATTTCCTATGTGTCGGAATATCCTAACACCCCCCCTTAAGAACAAATTGGGATATGATTGAAGGATGTACAAAGATGGCACAATAGGAGAAGGAAGGAGGCATTAGAGCCTATGCCCCCTTAGTGGCGACTTCCTGAACTCCAACCATAAATTGAAGTTTAGTAAACTTCGTCTCTGTGAGAACCTTTGTAAAGATGTCTGCACCTTGATTATTAATTGAACAATATTGCACTTCAAGAACATGGTCATGAATGAGCTTTATGATTAAGTGCATGTGTAGTTCAATGTGTTTGATGCACTAATGTTGGACTGGATCTTTGCATAGTTGAATGGCACTTTGATTACCACGCCAAGTATAGTCGGATGCTGCTGCTGAAAGCCAAACTTTGACAGGATCAGACAAAGCCATAGGACATCCTTACTAGCTTCTACGGTGCCACGATACTTTACTTCTGTCGAAGAAATATAAATGACACTTTGTTTCTTGCAAGCCCATGTAATAGGTCCAAAACCAAGAGTGAAGACATAACCTGCAATAGACTTTCGATCATCAGGGTCACCAGCCCAATCAGAATCAGTGAAACCAATCCATATAGGAGATGCTTCTGCACTGTAATGAATCCCAAACTGAACTATACCTCAAACATAACAAAGTATTCTTTTAGCTTCTTTCCAATGAATTTCATGTGGGTTTTTCTGATAAATAAGGCCAACAACAAAGGAAAGCTCAGTATGGGTATGGGTCAGCTACAAAAGTTTTCCTACAAGCTAACAGTATAAGGTAGCGTCAACTTCAGGGGAAGTACAAGTGACTAAAAGTTTGGCTCCAGACTGAAAGGGAGAAGGGGTTGGCTTACATTCTTCCATGTGAAAGTAGCATAGAATATCACATGCATACTTGGACTGGGAAAGGGAAATACCTTCCTTGGATTGCAAGACTTGAAGACCAAGAAAATAATGCAAGTGTCCTAAGTCCGTCATTTCAAACTGCTTTTTAAGGTTGGACTTTACATGGTTTATAAGGTTGGGATCACTACCAATAAGGATAATATCTTCAACATAAAGAACAAGAATGATAATAGACTTACCCACTTTCTTGGTGTAGACAGTATTGTCAGAATGATACCTAGAAAAACTAGTATCTAAAAGAAAGTTATCCATTTTTGCATACCAAGCTTGGGGGGCTTGCTTGAGACCATAAAGGGATTTCTTAAGCTGACATACAAGGTTAGATTATGTTTGTATAAAGCCAGGAGGTTGTTCCATATAGATTTCTTCATGCAAGTCCCCATGCAAGAAGGAAGATTTAACATCCATCTAATGGACTTCCCATTTGAAAGAGGCAGTAAGGGAAAGAACAAGGCAGATAGAGTTCATTTTGGCAATAGGGGAGAAGGTTTCAGTATAGTCATTGCCTTCAACTTATGAAAAACCCTTAGCAAAAAGACGAGATTTATGTTTATCAACTTTTCCATTTGGTCCAAACTTCGTTCTATAAAGCCATTTGCATCTAACAAGTTTTCGTCCCTTTGGAAGAGGAACAAGATCCCATGTATCATTTGTCAATAATGAAGTATATTCTTCATTCATAGGTGTGTTCCAATTTGGATGGCCTGGAGCTTCTACAAAGGTGTCAAGATCATAATTCGTTGAAGCTTGATCTAGTAAATAAGAGGCTCTATTGAAATGAGAACGTGTACGTCGTTCATCTATAGGATCACCTGCAAGAGCACCTGCTACATCCTGAGTAGCACAAAGCCATTTTGGAAGCTGAGGAGCTGAAGGAGGATCCTGAGAAGGTGGGGGGGGGATTTTCATCCTCACTGTCATCATCTAAAGAAGAAATATTTTTAGAAGTAGAAGGGATAGAGAGAGGTGGCACATCCGCCGAACTAGGCTCGTAGGCTGATATATTTTCAACAAACTTTACATCTCTTCTAATGATAACATTTTTGGACTTAGGTGAAAGAAGTCTATATCCTTTGACATCTTCAAAATATCCAACAAAAATACATTTTTGACTCTTAGATTCTAAGGCTTTATGTTTCTCATCTAGAATATGGGCCCATGCTTCACTTCCAAAAACACGAAAGTGAGTTACATCTAGTTTAATTGAGTTCCATGCTTCTTCTTGAGTGATATTCTTTAAAACCTTAGTAGGAGTGCGATTTACTATGTAATTTGCACAATTAATTGCTTCTACCCAAAATTTAAGTCTTCTTCCCTTTGTTTTTATTTGCCTTATCATTTTGTTAAATTGATTTTTCATTTTGACACTGAAAGTGCTTAGGACCCTTGGTGGGTTTAGGACCATTCTTTTTAGGACGTTGCTTCTTAGGATTCTTTGAAATTCGTTGCTGCTGGGCAACTAATGCTTTCTTAGAATATTTTCCAAGATTAAGAAGACTAAGATGTAAGAGTTTTTCAATCACGAAAGGCATCAAAAGAGGGGGACTTGTAGTCTTGTCCTTAAGAAATAAAGGTTTCTCTAGTATAATGGAAGGTGGAAACAAACACAGAGTAGGTTGGTCCCAACTTAGTAAGAATGGAATAAATAAGGATACCATCTTCTTTCTTAACCTTAACACCTTCCAAGAGAAGTCTAAGGGTCTTGAACTTGAACAAAGAATATTCAATGGAAGAAATATTATTGGGGTCCAATGTAAGCAACTCATTTTCAAGTTGATGGGCTCTAATTTCATTTTTAATTCCAAAAACTTTATTGAGTTGTTTCATTACTTCAGTAGGGGTATCAAGTTCTGCGATGTGGAATCTAAGGTCTGTAGAAATAGACATCCCTATCAACCCATGTGTTTGATCTTGCCTATTTTCCCATTTGGTTTGCTTATCTTCATCTTTAGGTTTAGACTCTTGGCTTGAGGCTATTCTATAAAGACCTTTACTTCTAAGTAAATCCTCCACGTAGGAAACCTATTGAAGGTAGTTGGTGTTGTTAAGAATAGCTTAGCACGTACTTTCCATTTTAACAAAAGCTAAAGTTGTATATGTTGAAACTAAGTGTTCCAATGGAAAGATCTCAAAAAATTAGGCCGATTAACAAAAAATGGCTTCTGAATGAAGAAGTTATGGCTTTTTGAAGAAAAGTTGTTGAAGATGCTGACAAAGTGCATGAATGTGTGGAAGTGAATGATAATGTTATATTTTAAAAAAGATCTCACCCCCCCTGCCCGCCCCCCCTTTTCCAAACTTAATCTAATTAGCTCATTTAAAAAAAAAAATCATGTGACCCACTTTTATAAATAAGTGAAAGTTACTTTTACAATGGTACTTTATGAACTACCCACTAAATTGTAACTTAAATAAAAGATAAAGAAACTTTAGAATTATAAGTGAGTTACCTTTTTATAATGGGTGAGAACACTTTGACATAAAGTAAATTTAAAACATAAGTTACATGTGCTTTTCGAAAAAGTAACTCAACAAAAAGAAAAACTTGAACTCAAGACCTCTGTTCTCATAATTAACTTTGGACCAAGAGAGCTAATTTAAAATGTTAGTAATTTTTGGAAAAGATGAAGGTTTTTTTTTTTAGTCACTGAACCTTTGGGATGCGTGCTTACTTGAAAAATCCTTTTTTTCCTACAAAACAAAAAACCAGAAAACCCAACACGGACATGAAAAACACCAAACCTTATGGCTTGAAGTTAGCTTTTGTCGGAAACTAAATATTTTCCTCAATGTTTCTGATTTTCTGAGATCACACTAAGGCACAGCAGAAAAGAGCATATGCATGAGAACAATCCTTCCTTTCTATTTCTAATTTGCTCAGATCGCATTGAGTGACAAGGCAAAGAGAATACACAAAAATGAAAGGTATAGATCTGGTAATAAAAAACTAAGATATAAATAAACTGAAATAAACAAAGAGATAAATAACTAAAACCGCAAATAAAGACAATATACCTCCAGATCTTAAAGATGACGTAGCTAGGGCTACCAAAAAGTTTTTCGCATGAAATGAAATGGGTTCCTCACTAGAGCAGATGCTCCTAACACAATAGAGCAGTCCTCTCGACCTGAAAGCAGTCAGAAACAATATATCTAGGAAATGACAGTCAGATGCAGTTGTACTGGCTTTAGATTTGGATCACCAACTGATGCAACCCTCAAATGGATTTGATACCATGTAGGAATTTATCGGTTAAGTTCCTCATATAGAACACCAAAGGACAGCACTCACAAACAGATCACAGATCAATACACCAGTATTCTTGATGTGGTTAAAACCCTCAAAGAGGGAAACAATCCATAGCCTGAGCCAACACGACCATTTCAGGCAATTTATTAATGTAAAAGAAAGAAATTTACATAAGCTTCTCTCATGAATGGTCACCCTAAAAATGACCCTCCATGCTCTTTAAATATAGATCATGGACCAATCAGGGGTTAAGCCATGGATCAAGTCTCCATAATACCGAGGAGAGAATGAACTGTCAGATCACTTCATGTCTAGAACATATCATGACCATCGAATTGTAAGTTACAAAAGTACATAGTAAAGAAACACACTTTACCTAACTCTACACTAGAACAAGTTATACTTAACTATTTCCTATGTGTCGGAATATCCTAACAGCAAAGTGGTGAATATATGTTTCATATTTCTTCTCTCTTTCAGGATGACAATCTTGCATTTCTGGCTAATCAACGATCTTGCGATCTTGATAACTTGTCAAATGATTTCAAATCCTTCATTCAAGTTGAGATTTTGGACAACCATCACCATGAAATCCTTTTTTCCATTAACACATTTATCATGGATATCTAAGTCCATCAAATGATATCTTTTCTTCTTTTGAATGCTTAGACTCACAAGGTATCGATTCAAAATATGCTTCTCACGACTTGCAATCTACATTTATGTGATGAGATTCTCTTTCAATTCGTAATGATTCTAGATTTATTTTGATCCATGCATATTCAAATGGTAAACCCAAAAAGGTAAGTTGTAAGGTTGTTGAATATTTAATATAACCTGTTGAAGAAAATAAAGATTAATCTGAATGTTACATGGATATGCCTATCTTTGATCATTATAATGATGAAAATAATCTCATTGAGCATAATATACATGTTGATCTGTTGTTCTTACCATCTCAATCTAATTTACTTACAACTAGGTTTTCTCCTCTTGAGTCTTCTCATCCTTCCTCACCTCTTACACACTTATTCATTATACCTAGATATGTTGAATAAGTCTCTTAAACAAACAATGTTTCTTAATTCTTTAGATTCTTATCCGGCTAGTCGTGATTGCAACCAGGTACATGATGGTGTGGTCGTACAATCGGAGGATGAAAATTTTGAATCTATTATTCATGATTTGTTCAATTGTAAATCTTTCATAAGTCAAGAGGATGATGTTACAATTCTAAATGATCAAGGGAGTTTTCCGATTGATGTATCTAAATTTTCTATCCATCAGGAATATGATATGCTTAATCTTGAGTTTGATCAAATCAGTGGCATTACTAGTGTTTTCATTGATACATATAATGATAGCGGTGCATACCTATCTATTTATTTTTCTAAACCACCCAAATTCGATGGATCCCCCATCAGAAAGTTCAGAGGTCTGTCAAGATTCGAGGTGCTTCAATCTTCGCTGATGGTTATATTAGGTTCTCGCAATCCCATTGGGATCTCTGAACTGAGTTGGATCCAAATTTTCACGCATAATTCTTTCCTTGACATTTATCAATTGGAAGTGATCTCATTCCTGAAATACTTTCATCATTTTCAAGTTAATCCCCTAAACCCTCAAGATGGAGTCTTTGATCATATGGAAGATTCTATTTTGTTTAATATTTCTTCATCATCATGTGAATCTCTTGGATCACTGATCTAGGTGGCTCTAGAGACACACACGGGACAAAGAGGGCTTATGGAAGCTCAAAAAATAAAGTGACCAGAATGCTTCCGAACCAAGACCAGACCATAGATCTTGTCATCCTAATCATAGTGGTATGAACAGTTCATCAATCCGAGCTTGTATGAGGGAGAACGAGCTAATAAAAGTTTTGGTTGACTTTTGTTGATTGGGCAGGCTTAATGGAGACACAATTTGGAAGTTTTCTGACGGATGGAATCCGGCCAACTCCGGCCAAATTCCAGGTGAATTTATGGCCTATTTAATTTTACTCCTTCAGCCAAATTTTGGAATTTTCAAAATGGTCTTATTATTATTAAAAATTAAATTATATATAAATGAGATGCGGGCCCACCCACCCACCCCCACTATATTAAAAAAATATTTTATTAAAAGGCCGACGGGCCATGACCCTCGCCGGACCAACCGCACCAAACACCATTTAAATGTTGGGTTGGGGGCCATGACCCCACCAAACCCTCCTCCAACTATCCCGTAATATATTACAACCTAATATGGGGTGGGGGCGGGCCACCTATGGTGGAACCGACCCACACCCAACCACATTACATAAATGCCACGCCATATTAAATGGGGCTCCTAGGAGTTGAACCCATGACTGATGGGAGGGTAGGCCCCACACATGCTGCGGCCCCACGTTAAACCCATAACCCATGTCACAGCCCAACAAATGTTAATACGCCCCATGTCATGTCACATGAACCATCGTACCATGTAACCAATGCGCCCTCCCATTTAATGTTCAACACCACACGCCTTTTCAAGGAGTTATAGAGGTTATGGGGTGGGCTGCCCAATGCAAACCGAACCCCCAAAACAACCATGTTTGTGGTTATTCTAAACTGTAATGTGTAAAAATGGGAGGGGCGGGGATTGACCACTTGACCCCTCCTCAACTAATTTCGATATTTACCATTACACCAAACAACTTTATTGGATAATATGCCCACTAAAAAGCTTTATAAACCCGTCCTTTTGTCAGTGCGCCCAGGAGACATGGAGGAACTAGGAGTGAGCACAGAAATAGAGACTGTAATTTTTAATTAATTTATTGCAGGTAGAACCATGATTGAGCGAAATATCCAGGAGGGTGAAATTTTTGCAGTGTCCAAATTGGACAAATTTTATGTTGATCTTACACCTCTTAGCGACACGAACTCGATGGCATAGTCAATTTCCTGATTTGAGCAGCTGATTTGTAGAGGAACCAGAGGAGCGAATCTTTGAGGAATTTAGGGGGAATCTAAAAGATTCCTTGAACCCCAGATTTTCATTTTCTTAGAATTTAGAAATTTGATAGTCGAGTTTGCACTATTCGATGCAACAAATCTGATGGTGAATTCAGATTTTCCATTTTCTCATTTCATTTTCTGGCCACTTTTCAAAGTGGATTGCAGGTGTCAGCATTCAGCACGCAAGCTGTCATTCCATGAGATTCAATGCCGTGATATCGATGGTACGAACAACTTCAACAGTTTGACATCCTTTTCTCCAGATGGTCCCTGGATGTGATGTATATGTAGTGTGTTCATGTACTTCTTTTGTTATGCATTGTGCTGCATAGATCCCTATTTGATGTTTGAAGGGATCTTTTTTCTTACTTGTTTTCATGATTCTTGCTTGATGTGACGTAGAATCATTTGTGGGATGTACTTGTTGTCATGATTCATCATGTTTTGTTTGAGATCCCTTTGTTGTTATGTTGACGGGATACTCATGCGTTGCCATGTATGTTTGCATTGAGATCACTTTTATGCCATTTTGGCGGGATACTCATTATCATCATGCATCAGTTTATGTCATAATGATAGGAGTCCTTTTGACTGAGAGTTCCTATAGTGGAACATCTCTTGGAGACACTCATGCGTGAGGGCATTTTCCTTGTATGATAGCGAAACTTAATGCAGTGGCCTACACCATCTTGACATCAGGGCTTGAAGACGTAGTCCCTCCTCAACGAACTCCGTTATCAACGGCTTATGTTTTGATGTTGCTGATAAATGTCATGTTCCTCTTCTTTAAATCTGTTGGCATTATGACATAGGTTTGGTACTATGGCACAGGTGTTGTCCTTGATGGCAATGCACTCATGTGGCAGATCATAGTTCAAGCCCTCAGAATGGAAGAAAACTTCATATATGCAGGTTCCTTTTAACCAGGTCGCGTATATACGCGGTATTGATGATAAAAAGTCACGTATGCGTATACACGCACTTTCATGCACCGAAAAGCGCGTACATGTGGGAAATAATATTTTTGGGTCCATGGTAATTGGATCTATGGTTTTGGACCTTGGTATTGTGTCTGAAATATTGAACCCAGGTATTGGGTCCCTAGTATTGGTTATCTATGGTTTTGGACCATGGTTTGAGTAAGGCCAAGACTATAAAAAGGAAGAGATCATTTGGCAAGAAAAAGTCACTCAAGTGTTGAAAATCTTATGAGGAGCAAGATCTGGAATACTGGTGTTTGGTTTATGGTGCATAGCTGGATCTGAATCAAGGAGGAACCTGAGCATTACAAGATGGATAAGTTCTATTGAAGGGTCAAATCTCAATACTTGAATAGTAGTATCTTTGTGTGATTCTGATCTATTATATTTGACACATGAATTGATCTATGAATATGATAATATGTGTATAATTAATGCTTGAATACTTGAAAAAGGAAAACTGTGTTTCATAGATCTGTATGCAGGTTTGGCGCAGCGAAGGCGCGT
>APFE030871533.1:37199-55071 GCA_000404065.3 Pinus taeda | reverse complement strand
CCCCCCCCTCTTAGTATTATTTCCAGCAATTGGTATCAGAGAAGGTCCTTCAGAAGAAGCTTGATTGCTTGAAGGAAGATCTATCATCATGAGCAACTACGAAAAGGAGGCATTGATCAGGCCACCAATTTTGATGGGAGCAACTTCGTCTATTGGAAGGTAAGAATCACAACCTATCTTCAATCTCTTGGTATAGAAGTCTGGGATATCATAGAAATAGGATACACATTTCCATCAGCAACTCCTACAGATACGGCTGGTAAAAAGTAGTATGAAACAAATGCTAAGGCTGTCAATACTCTATTAGGGAGTCTATCTCAATTAGAATTTGTCAAGGTTATGCAGCTCAAAACCGCAAAATAAATATGGGACAAGATCATTCTGAGCTATGAAGGAGATGCTTAGGTAAAACGTGCAAAACTAAAAACTCTCAAAATTCAATATGAAAATCTCATAATGCACAATGATGAAAGTGTGGCTAACTATTTCTTATGCATTGATGGGATTGTTAACTGTATGAAAAACTTGGGTGAAGAAATAAAAGAAGTTGTTCTGGTTGAAAAGGTTCTAAGATCCTTGTCTTTTAAGTTTGATTCAAAAGTTTCTGCCATAGAAGAAAAGTAGGACCTACAGAGCATTACCATGTCACAACTACACAGAATCCTGACTGCTTACGAAATGAGGAAAGGAGGACCATCAGACATGAGAGAAGCTGCATTCAAAGCCTCAGGAAGGAGATTAAAATGAGTCAGGACATATGTTAGAAGGAGAGGAAGAATCAAACTTTGTCAAGAACCTTCAATGGGGGGCTGGAAGATTCAGAGGTAAGCTACCTTTCAAATGCTTTGCTTGTGGAAGAGTCGGTCACTATGCTGCCAAGTGTCCTCATAAAGATAAAGGTAAGGAACTAGTTAGATGGAATATAAAATAGAATGTAAGTAAGAAGAGCTATTATACACATGAAGACATTGATGGAATTTCAAATAGCGATGAAGATGAACAATGTAATGATGATAGAATTTTGATGGCCTTTGAAGATGATGATTTCTTTCTTGGATGATATAGATGAAGAAGGTCTTTATGAAGAAATTTCTAAACTTAAAATTTGTTTAGAGGAAAAGAATATGATTATAGATACTCTGACATTCCAACTTTCTGAAAGAGATAAACACAATGAAAAGTTAGAATGTGAAATTGTGGGACTTAGAAAAGAAATTGAGAAAACAAAAGCCCTTAATCTTAGATTTGCTAAAGGATCTGAAACTTTATATGAGATTATCAAAGTGCAGCATTCTCCTCTAATCAAGATAGGTCTCGGATATTCTGAAGAAGCATCTCAAGCATAGAAGCCATCCACCTCCAAAAGTTATCTTGATGCAGCAAGGAAAAGTGCACAGGTTGACAACCGGCAACAAAGGCATAATGCAGATCACCAGGTAACACAATTTACTTCAAGGATGAACAGAGAGCACCAAGTAAATCAGGGGAAATTTACATCAAGGATAAATAGAAGTTACAACCAACCGTAGGTAAATCGTTCTCAATTTTCCTCAGGAATGGATGTAAGTAGAAACTACAATCATTTGGTTGGTAGGTTTGATAATCACAAGAGTTTCTTTAATGGCCAATGTTTCTCTTGTCATAAATTTGGACACAAAGCTGCTCAATGTGTTGCCTACAAGACCATCATGATTAGAGAAGCTCAAAAACAAAGAAGTATGTCTGGGATCATGAAAAGAACCTACAATAACTTTTCTGCTCTTGAAAATGAAATAGAATGTTCTATTTGTAACAACTTCGGTCATGAAGATTTTGAATGCAGGAGTAGATTTCGGCAAACAACTCAAAAGGAGCAAGCTTCATTGAGTCCCAAAACATGGAGAAAGAAAGAACCACAACCAGAAAGATGTGGGATAGCCTTATATGCAGAAGGACAGGAAAATCAGTGGTACATCGATAGTGGATGCTCGAAACATATGACAGGTGATAAAGAAAAACTTCAGTCATATAGTGCCTTAGAAAAAGAAAATAAGGTCTCATTTGGAAATGACACCCCTGCACTCATAAAAGGTAAAGGTTCTATTCGTTTGAAAGAGAAGGTCAAAGCTGGAAATGCTATGTATGTTGATGGCTTAAAGCATAATCTACTGAGTGTCAGTCAAATGTGTGATCAAGGAAATGAGGTAATATTTCGATCAAATGGATGTATTTTTCGTGAGCTTGATACAGGAGAAATAGTGATCAAAGGCATAAGAAATCCAAATAATTTATACGTACTCAAAGGAGGACAACAACAATGCTATCTAAGCAAGAATGATGAACACTATCTATGGCACAAAATATTGGGGCATCTAAGCTTCTCTCAGATAAGGAAAGCATGCAAACATGAAGCGGTTCGTGATCTCCCTGACATTAGAATTCCAGACAATACAATATGCAAATCATGTTAGTTTGGTAAGCAAACCAGAACTAATTTCCCTGGGAAGGAAGAATCAACTAGCAAGCCACTTGAACTTGTCCATACTGATATATGTGGTCCAGCTAGGAAGAGTTCACCTCGAGGAGAAGAGTACTTCATATTGTTCATTGACGACTTTTCAAGGATGTGTTGGATAGGACTTATGAAGTATAAAGATGAAGCTTTCGAAAAATTCAAAGCATTCAAAGCCTTGGTTGAAAATGAATCAGATCGGAGAATCAAATGCCTCAGGTCTGATCGAGGAGGGGAATTTACCTCAGATGAATTTTTCAATTTTTGTGAAGAACATGGAGTAAGAAGGGAATTCTCTACTGCAAGAACTGCTCAGCAAAATGGAGTAGTGGAAAGGATGAACAGAACGGTTCAACAAATGGTTTGTGCTATGCTTGATGAATTTGGAACTCCCACAACCTTCTGGGGTGAAGCCGCATTTGCTGCAGTTACTATTCTCAACAAGACAAACGTCCAGGTAAACAACACTCAGACTCCTCATGAACTTTGGTATGGTAAGACTCCCACGGTAAAATATTTCAAAATTTTTGGAAGCAAATGCTACATCAAAAGGACTGATGAAAACCTTAGCAAGTTTGAACCTAGAGCAGATGAAGGCATTCTCCTTGGTTACTCTCCCCACAGCAAAGCATATAAGTGTTACAATAAAAGACTTGGAAAAATTGTTGAATGTATTGATGTAGTGGTTGATGAAGAAGGAAACACTCCTAGGCAAGTAAAATCTGAAGATTTCAAAGATGATGAGGACTATCCTTCAACATCAAATCAGATTCATGATGAAGAAGAAACTCATGAGACACCAGAAGAACGGATAAGGATAGAAGAAAAGACTCCATCCAGGTACGTTCAGAAGAATCATCCAGAAACTCAAATTTTGGGACAGAAAGAGGCAGGTGTACAAACAAGAAGAACCATTTAAGAAGCTTCAATATATCTAGCATTTCTCTCCTCCACTGAACCACAAAATGTAAGAGAGGCATGCAAAGATGAATGCTGCGTCAAGGCCATGGATGAAGAACTTGAGTAGATTGAAAAGAATAGCACTTGGGAGTTGGTTCCTAGACCAAAAGATAAGAATGTCATAGGGAAAAAATGGATATTCAAAAACAAGTTGAATGAAAATGGAGAAGTTATTAGGAACAAGGCCAGACTTGTTTGTAAAGGGTATGCTCAACGAGAAGGTATAGATTTTGAAGAAACTTTTGCACCAGTTGCTAGACTTGAAGCAATAAGAATGTTCCTTGTGCTTTCTAGCTTTCAGAAGTTCAAAGTATTTCAAATGGATGTGAAATCAACCTTTTTAAATGGGGACTTGGAGGAAGAAGTGTATATTGAGCAACCAGATGGATTCATCCTTGGAAATGATCCTAAAATTGTATGCAAACTTAAGAAGGCACTCTATGGTCTTAAATAGGCTCCAAGGGCTTGGTATTATCATCTGGACAAATACCTCCATCAACAAGGTATTTTAAAGGGATTAGTAGATAGTAATCTATATATAAAAATTGATAATGATAAATTGCTAATACTTGTTGTGTATGTTGATGATATCATCTTTGGTAGCAATGAAGAATCCATGAGTCAAAACTTTTCTTTGGTGATGCAGAAAGAATTCGAAATTTCCTTGCTTGGTGAGCTGACATATTTTCTTGGTTTACAAATCCAACAAAATAAAGACGGTATCTTTTTATCACAAACCAAGTACCTCAAGAAGATTTTGAAGAAATATGGGATGGAAGATTCAAAACCGGTATGTACCCCTATGGTAAGAGGATGCAGCCTCAGTGCAAATGATGAATCAGCAGCAGTACATCAACCAACCTATAGATCCATGATTGGTATTCTGCTCTATTTGATAGGTACCCGACCATACATCATGCATGCAGTGGGGATAGTTGGAAGATTCCAAGCAAATCCAAAGGAAGCACACCTCCAGGCAATTAAAAGGATTTTCAAATATCTTCAAGGAACACAAAACTATGGCTTATGGTATCCTGGAGATGCAGATCTCACACTTCATGCATATACAGATGTAGATTGGGCAGGAAGCGTGGATGACAGAAAAAGCACTAGTGGTGGTGCGTTCTTTATGGGTTCCAGATTAGTATCTTGGATCAGCAAGAAACAAAGTTCAATTGCTTTATCTACAGCAGAAGTAGAATATATGGCTGCTGCATCTTGCTGCACACAACTCCTTTGGATGATGCAAACTTTGCAAGATTTTCAAATCACTTGTACACCACCTATCTCCATCTTTTGTGATAATACAAGTGCAATCAGTATCTCATAGAAACCTGTCATGCATTCAAAGACTAAGCACATACCTATCAAGTATTATTTTCTCTAGGAACAAGTGCTTGAACAAAAGGTCAAATTGGAGTATGTTCCCTCTAAGGAACAAGTTACTCATATACTCACCAAACCACTGCCTAGGGAGACATTTGAATATCTTAGACAGAAGCTGGGGGTAGTTGATGCATCATCTTGCTGTTGAATCTTGTATGTTTTAGAGAAAAGTGGTTGTACGCGAGTTTCGTGAGGTTGATACGCGTACATGCACCAGTTTATATGGATATAGTCACGTATATGTTGGTTGAAGACAAAAAGTGGGTCAGGCTCTGAGAGAAAAGAGTCTAATATGGGTCTGTCAGAGACCATCTGGCACAAGTTCAGGGGGAGCATATAATGCATTGTTGGAATTATCTTAGAAGATCTTGGTTCAATTTCACAATTGCTTTTGTTTCAAGTGGAACAAGAAGCAGAGGGAGAACATGGTAGACGGTCTTAATGATGTTGATGATAGTTTTTGATAAATATCATAGCCTTGGTATAGATATTTCATCTCTATGTCATGTACTTCTTTTCTTATCAAGGTCATGTAACGACCTATCTTGGTTTCCCCACTATGCCTGGGATGGATGATGTAATGTTCTTGTTTTATCTTGTGTAAACTACTGATGTATCCCCACTTGGTTGGGTGGATGAGTCAATACTGGTATATCCCCATTTGTTTGGGAGATGGATGTATGTATGAGTCTTTGGTGATAGGAAGGTCTCTTATGATGTATAGAGTCATGTTCGTTCTTATAGATCATTTTCTACAGACCTAGCCTACTAAAAGGGGAAGCATGGACAGCACAATAGAGCAGAGGTTTCAGGATGAACTCAGGGGGAGAAAAACCCTTTGCCCTTGATGTCAAAGGGGGAGAATGACTTTGAATGACGTAGGGTTGCCATCAAGTCCAAAAGGGGAGATTGTTGGAATTATGCCATAGGTTTGGTACTATGGCACAGGTGTTTTCCTTGATGGCAACACACTAAGGTGACAGATCACAGTTCAAGCCCTCAGAATGGAAGAAAACTTCATATACGCAGGTTCCTTTTAACCAGGTCACGTATATAGGCGGTATTGATGATAAAAAGTCGCGTACGCGTATACACGCACTTTCATGCACCGAAAAGTGCGTACATGTGGGAAATATGATTTTTGGGTCCATGGTAATGGATCTATGATTTTGGACCTTGGTATTGCATTTGAAATATTGAACCCAGGTATTGGGTCCCTAGTATTGGTTATCTATGGTTTTGGGCCATGGTTTGAGTAAGGCCAAGGCTATAAAAAGGAAGAGATCATTTGGCAAGAAAAAGTGACTCAAGCGTTGAAAATATTACGAGGAGCAAGATCTGGAATACTGGTGTTTGGCTTATGGTGCATAGCTGGATCTAAATCAAGGAAGAACCTGAGCATTACAAGATGGATAAGTTCTATTGAAGGGTCAAATCTCAATACTTGAATAGTAGTATCTTTGTGTGATTCTGATCTATTATATTTGATGCATGAATTGATCTATGAATCGGATAATCTATGTATAATTAATTCTTGAATACTTGAAAAAGGAAAACTGTCTTTCATAGATCTGTACGTAGGTTTAGCACAACGAAGGCGCGTATACATGTCGGTTCAGTAATTCAAAGAAGCGTATACGCAGGTTTGCCCTTATACAGAAGTGTATGCATGCAAGTTCCTCATCTTGAAGTAGTGTATGTCTCATAAAATATGTTTTAGCTACTTCGGATTATTGCTGCAGTATTCTGGGTTAAGGATCAGTGTCTAGTTACTGTTATTATTCTAGTTACAACATTCAGAGAAGTGATTGTTTGATTCAGTATTGGGTTGTACAAAGAAGATTGGTTGATGCAGATATACTTGATGTTATTCATGGATCGAGTCTGAAAATTTAAGAAACGTGGTCCTTGGAAGAAAATAGAAGGTTGTAGCCTTCTGTAGGTCAGCACCTACGTACTAGTACCTTAGCTAGTACAAGAGTTAAGGGGGTTGTAGCTCCCTTCCAGGAGAAGCTGGAGAACGAGAGAAGTTTGTAAGCCTTCTACAGGTTGGAGCCTAAGTACTGGTATAAGACTGAACCAGTACAAAAACATTGTAAAAAGAAGTTTCTAAATTGAAAGAAGATAGAGACAAATTGCAGCAGGTGGTTTTCACCCACATTGGGTTTCCATCTTATATCTTGTGTTCTTGTGTGTGACTGTCTGCTCTATTTTCTATTTTTGGTTACTGTTTATATGGTTCTAACACAAAAATTTATGAACAACATCTGAAGAATAAATTAAATTATAAGTTTGCAACTTATATGCTAGTTTCATCAACTGAAGTTGCGTATATACGTTGTTTGCACTAACTCAAGTAGCGTATACAAATCTGTGTATGAAATGAAAAATAATTGACTTGATAATACTGATTCACCCCCCCTCTCAGTATTATTTCCAACAAAATCATGCAGATGTATTCATTTATATTCGTTTAAAAAGGCAATTTAACACATCACGGAAGTAAAAGGTCTTGGAAGGGTCCTTTGTCACACCCGGACCGGGATCAAGTGGTTTCAAAGTGGTCTTTGCGCGGATGTGAATTGCAAGAATGAACAATGGAACGTACAGTGACAGAGGATGAAAAAGCGATGTACAAGACCATGCTCAAATTTTCCAAAAGGGTGGAAATAATGTATGAAACTCTACAAAAAGAAATAGAGGAAAAGGAGCGAGTGCAGCTTCAGTTGCGAGCCATGAAAGAGGCCCTGGAAGAACTGAAGCACAACAACTAAAGTCGTCAAATAGATAACACTTGATTGAATATGCTTCTACATGAAGAGAAAGAGGAGAAACAAAGTTTTCTACAACAGCTGCAAGCTAAGGATGAGGGCTTGGAAAAGCTGCAGCATGACCCATGTGAGGTAAAATGAAATTCTGTGAATTTGTGTATGTGTCCTGATGATAATTTTGCTGTTTTTGAAAATCATGCCACAAGAATTGGCTCCAAACTGTTGAAGAGAATGGGTTATGAAGGAAAAGGCTTGGGCATTGTCAATCCCATCAAAGTAGAAGAGTTACCCCATCAGGCAGGACTTGGGTATGTCAAAAAGGAAGTTGGGGAATGCGCAGAGATAGCTAGTGAACCCCCAACAACAGATGATGAGAGGCCCTCATCAGTTCTTTCCAAATCGACAAAGGAGGTAAAAGATGTTGATTTCCTTTCAGTTCCATCTTCACATAGTATGATTTATATTGGAGGTTTGGAGATCCCAATTACAGGGACAAACATGAGGCTCCTTACCAGGACGAGGCACGAGGGGGAAAAAGAACTCGGTGTTAATAACCAAGGCATAACTCAACCATTGGAGGTTGTGCAGAGACCTCAATTTGCAGGCTTGGGATACACCAAAGGAGAATGCTTGAAGGTGTCATATGCTTCTGAGACATCATCGAAATCATTGAGGAAAGAGAATGATGGGAACACATCCCCATCATCCCATGGAAGCGCCCATTATAGGGAGAGAGCTGAGGCAAGCTCCCATCGCCATACTTACATTAGAGACAATAAGGAAAGGTATAACTAATCTTGACATTCAAATGTTCATATCGATTATAATCATGTTGTTAATAATAAGCCTAAAACATGGAATTGAAAAACATGTACCTTTTTTGGATTACATAACCATGCATTTTTTAAGTGTTGGAAAAGAATGGCAGCACACAAAAGGATGAGGTGTGAAAGACCCTCTCAACAACATGTAAAGAAACATGGTAAGCAGATTTGAAGGAAGAAGATGTATTGCATTCATTGCAACATAAGTGGCAATCAAAGAGCCACTTGTTGGAGGCTTCATCCAGAGTAGCACCTTAAAGGTAAAGTGTCGATGCATGAATAAGATGAAACGGTTGTTCGACAAGAAAAACCACCACAAGGAGATGACCCATTCACATTGATAAGTGAAAAATGGTTTCTAGATATGTTAACTTGTTATGGTCGTGCTTTTGTAGATCATTTGCTGCATTTTGAAATGTAAAAGTGATGATGTGTTTTCTGTCACTTGTTGAAGCAACAATGATATGTTGGCCTTGTTTTCATAGCTGGGGTATTGTTTCCATTTTGATGTAAACTTGACCACCGAGTATGTGTCATAAACTCGTGGCAAGTATGGGATGCTTTGGTCATTAGTTGTTCATGAAATTCAAGAAGTTAATTTGCAAAAAAAATGTACTACAGGTTGCAGGTGTCGGCTCATTGCTTAAGGCTCTGAAGAACAAAGGTGAAGGAGATGGAAATGAAACCTTTTCAGGACGCTTGTGATGCAGACAGGGTATAGAGAAGTTGCAGATTATTTTTCATGATTTTGGAGGACCAAAAGCTCCTTAGTGGGGAGGATTGATCCAGGTGGCTCCAGAGACACACACGGGACAAACAGGGCTTATGGAATCTCAAAAATCAAATTTATCAGAATGCCTTTGAACTAAGACTAGAGTGTAGATCTCGTCATCCTAATCACAACGATGCAAACGGTTCGTCAATCCGAGCTCGTATGAGGGAGAATGAGGCAGTCAAAGTTTTGGTTGACTTTTGCTAATTGAGTAGGCTTAATGGAGGAACAATTTGGAAGTTTTCTGGCGGATGGAATCCGACCAACTCCGGCTTGTTTACTTTGAATCCTTTAGCCAAATTTTGGAATTTTCAAAATGGCCTTATTATTATTAAAAATTAAAATATATATATAAATGAGGTGGCGGGCCACCACCCCAGCCACCCCCAACTATATTAACAAAAATATTTTATTAAAAGGTAGACGGGCCATGACCCCCACTGGCCCAACCACACCAAGCACCATTTAAATGTTGGTTGGGCAGCCATGAGCCCACCAAACCCTCCTCCAACTATCCTGTAACAAATTACAACTTAATATGGGGTGGGCGCGGGCCACCTCCGGTGGACCCGACCCACACCCAACCACATTACATAAATGCTACACCATATTAAATGGGGCCGATGGGAGTTGAACCCACGGCCAGCGGGAGGGCCGAACCCGCCCATGCGGCAGTCCCACGTCAAACCCATAACCCATTTCATGACCCAAGAAACATCAATACACCCCATGTCATGTCACATGAACCATCGTACCATGTAACCAACGCGCCCTCCCATTTAATATTCAACACCACACACCTTGTCAAGGAGTTATGGAGGTTATGGGGTGGGCCGTCCAATGCGGACCCGGCTCCCAAAATGAACATGTTTACGGTTCTTCTAAACTGTAATGTGTTAAAATGGGAGGGGCGGGGATTGACCACCCGACCCCTCCTCAACTAATTTCGATATTTACCATTACACCAAACAATTTTGTTGGTTGATATGCCCGCAAAAAATATTTATAAACCCATCCTTTTGTCAGTGTGCCCAGGAGGCATCGAGGAACCAGGACCGGGCACAAAAACAAACACTGTAATTTTTAATTAATTTATTGTAGGTGGAACCATGATTGAGTGAAATTTCCAGGAGGGTGAAATTTTTGCAGTGTCCAAATTGGACAAATTTTATGTCAATCTTACACCTCTTAGCGACACGAACCCAATGGTGTAGTCAGTTTCCTGATCTGAGCAACCGATTTGTAGAGGACTCGGAGGAGGGAATCTTTGAGGAATCAAGGGGAAATCTAAAAGATTCCTTGAGCCCCAAATTTTCATTTTCTTAACATTAAGAAATTTGACAGTCGATTTTGTACTATCTGACGCCACAAATTTGATGGTGCATTCAGATTTTCCATTTTCTCATTTAAATTTCCAGCCACTTTTCAAAGTGGATAGCTGGTGTCATCATTGAACGCATAAGTTGTCATTCCATGAGATTCAACGCCGTGAGATCGATGGTACAAATAACTTCAACAATTTGAAATCTTTTTCTCTTGATGGTCCCTGGATGTGAGGTATATGCAATGCATTCATGTACTTATTTTGCTATGCATTGTGCTGCACAGATCCTTGCTTGATGTTTGAAGGGATCTTGTTTTTTACTTGTTTTCATCATTTCTTCTTGATGTGACTTGGAATCATTTGTGGGATGTACTTGTTGTCATAATTCGTCATATTTTGTTTGAGATCCCTTTGTTGTTATGTTGATGGGATACTCATTATCATCATGCATGAGTTTATGTCATATTGATAGGAGTTCTTTTGACTGAGAATTCCTATAGCGAAACATCTCTTGGAGCCACTTCCGCGTGAGGGAATTTTCCTTGTATGATAGCGACATCACCTCTTAAGTACATCATCACTATTGACAACACTTAATGCAGCAGCCTACACTATCTTTACATCGGGGCCTAGAGATGTAGTCCCTCCTGGATGAACTCCATTATCAATGGCTTATGTTTTTATGTTGCTAATGAATGTCATGTTCCTCTTCTTTACAACATGTAGATGTATTCATTTATATTCGTTTAAAAATGCAATTTAACACATCGCGGAAGTAAAAGGTCTTGGAAGAGTCCTTTGTCACACCCGGACCTGGATCAATCACACTCAATGTTAGGGACCATATTTTTTATGGATATACACAACTTGAAAGCCTGCCATTTTGATTGTCAAGAAGAAAGTCACTTTCAGTCGGAAGATCCATCCCTGTCAAACGCTTCCGATATCAATCACCTTCCTATCACTTTTGTGCATGTCATGGATCTAATCATAATTTTTGCACAATCTCTCTTCTTAAGTGATGGTAAATAATTGAGTCATTTGGTGAATTAAGACCCTTGTGTTGATATGAATAACCGGTTTAATTTGACCCTTTCTTCCAATCCTTTGCCAGCTTGATATCCTAATTGGTTTCCTAAATTTGTGATTTCAATGATCATTTTAAATACCTTAAGCTTTCATATTATTGACATGGTATCAGATGCAAATGGAGCTAATAGAGAGTAAATGATCTCATAGTCACTAATATGATCGTAATATTGGTTATAATAACTATCTCTCAATTAATCATTTTCTTGTTAGCATACCTGATGACAATTGTCTTACATTTATTGATTTTGTTGAACCCAATTATTTTCACGGTTTATCATTTCATGATTCAGGTTCTTTTTGGATAGTTGATGAACTTCAGCATGGGTTGATGGTTTTGTCAGGTCCCTACTATCTTGGAAAGGCTTTTGGATGAGATTAGATTGAATTCCCCTCAGAATATTCTCTTTGTGATTCAAATGTGTTAGTTGGAAATTCATGTCTTCATGAGTCTCATGGTTTTCAAATAGGCTTTTTTGAATATCAAGATCCAATTGCTGATGGTTAGATCAATCTTACCTGGCAAGCTCCATAAAAAATAATAAGTTTTGATCTTTTTTTTTTCATCTTTGTAAAACTGAAAAATGGATGAATGTACACTCACGAGAAACCTTAAAGGTTTGTATGATTTTCATTTCAATCAACAAGGTAAATATCGAGATTGGATCAAACTAGTTGGTATGGAACATCTTTAATTAATAAGAAAGAACTTCAGTTTTTTGTGCAAATTTTTAAATTTCTTATCTTTACTCTTGCATATTGTTTTATATTTCTCTTAATTGTTCGTATCTTTGTGTTTACAGGTAAGGGGAAACTATGGTGGCTACACTGGAAATTCAATTAAACTTAGCCATGATCTTCTATCTGGTTAGGTGAGGAGAAGGTCTATATGTTAGTTTTACTTGCACACTCATCCTACACTCACTCTCCATCTAGTCTCTTTATTAGTTTTGTCCTCACATTTCTCTCTTGCATTTTTCTTTTCAATCTAGTTCTGCATTTTCTTTGTCTTTTGATATTTTTTCTTTGTTTTATTATGTCTTTCCTTCCATATTTTGTTTAATAATACTTTGCATGAATTATGTCCCTTTTGGCTCAAAAGACAATGTGGCAAAACTTGAATAGGGAAGTTTGAATAATAAGCATTGCATGGCTTATCCATATCCTCTTATCTCTTTTGGGTTTATACATATCTTTAAATTCAATTATATATGAAGGGAAAATATGATTCATTCCATATGGAAAGCCTATGGTCAAACTACGAATCTCGTATCTTTATTAGAATCCTCATTCTAGCTCAACCCTATATTGAATGGTGTTTCGTCATGTCAACCCAACTAGATAGATAAGGGAAAGGAGAAAAAAAATTAAAATGAGCATATAAATTCAGTTATCTTTCAAATCCATTAAATAAGGAACAACCTCTCCTACTCTCAATAAGTTGGGATCCCTCTTCCACCCATACTACAAATATCCAATAAATGTTGCAATCATATATTTAAGAAAATAAAATAAAGGGTGAAGAAGAGAAAGGTTTCCTTCAGAGAGAGGTGAAGCAAGCAACTTCACTAGGGTTACTATCCAAGCCTTTTGGCAACGAAGCAATTTTTGTGTTTCCTTCAGGTTACTCCTTTGAGGCACTATCTAGGCTTGTTGGCAGCGGAGCAACACCAGGGAATGTGCTTAAAAGAATGGTATACTTATTATCTTTCCCCCTTATCGAAACATTTGAGGTGTGACTAGTCTTATTTTGATGTGTTTCAAGTTGAGCAAAGAATGGAGGGGACTATATCTTTAATCAGGACAAGTAGCATATCCTTGGTATTTTGTATGGAGATCAATACTTCCTGAAAGAATGAGACCTTTCACTTAAGAATAAAACTTGAACAAAGAAGTTAGAATTCTACTAGTGTGTTGCCAAGTGTTGACGTTGCAATCAACACCCTCAAAAATTTTGCCTACACATGAATTTTGAAACATGTTGAGGATCTCACAGTCCTTCATTCCATGGTCACTTCATGATTGATTAATGTTATGCTAAGTGTTTAAGTCTTCTTCTTGGTTTTTAAGTGTCTACTTCAATTTATCACACATGTTTAGTCCGTAATAACTTCATGAGTGCATTCCTCTACGCAAGCTTGTACAAGCAGAGCCCAGTCCATCAAGATAGTTCCTATGCAATGTTCAACCTACTTTAATAGTTAGTGTTCACTTTCAATTGGTAGCCTCCCACTTTTTGTTACAACTGTACTTCTATTTCAATGAGTTTTTCCAACTATCGCTTTGGCACACCTTCGCTTTCGCAAGTTTTTCTTTTACGATTACGACTGTCACTTTTTCTTTCTTTCACTTTCATAAGTGTCATTTTCATGCCATCTCAGCTCTAGCATGTGTTTCTTTCAATGTTGTTCGCATTTGCAAGTTTCATTTGCACTTTTCTCTTACTGTCACAAGTTTCATTTCATGGGCATGGGAAGTGTTGCACGATGTAAAAGAAGAGTTATGGTTCATTTAAAGAGGAAATTTTGGTGTCGATGGGCCTTATTTATCATATAGACATGTATTAGACTCATTCCCAAAGTTTTATGCATTGCTGCACTAGTGTCATTATTGTCGTTACAAGTGTATCTTTAGTGTCACACTTGGAGGAAAGTGTTGTGTTGTTGTCACATCAAAGGGATTAGGTTTTTCGTGTCTACTGAGTGTTCAATGTTGTGTTTTTAATTGTTTTAAGTGTGTGTGATAATTCATAAGTTCAGTCCTTATCTCACTTCTACCTCACTGATCCCACACTTAGCCAAATCCTTAAAAACTTTCTAACTTGACCCAACTCAGCCTCCTTGAATTGCGCATTGTGCAGTAGCAAGGATCAAGATTCCCCCTTGATTCCTGGAACTGTGCAATGTGTAGTTCCTACCTCCAATAATTGTGCATTGCACAATCTTAAGTGCTCAATCTTGTCCTCTTGACCTCCACAACTGAGCAATTTATCGTTCTAGTCTATCTCCTTCTGTGCATTACGTAGCGGCAAGCCTCAAGTTGTCTCCCTACCTTCCTGAGTTGTGTAATTGTGCAATCCCTAGTCCTCTCTCTCTCAGATACTATGCATTGGGAAAATTCAAGGCTTAAGACTACCTCACTGAGCTCCTCAACTGTGCATTAATCTTTCTTAGGGCTCCATAACTGCGCATTGTGCAATGTTGAGCAACAAGTTTTCTTCCTTCCTTCCTAAGTTGCACAAATGCATAAACTACTACCTCTCTCTCTCCCTTGAAATTCACATTGTGTAATGTCAAGGCTCAAATCTACCTCACTCGTCTCCCCAACTGCACATTCTTCCTACCCAGGCTTCTAGAACTATGCATTATGCAATCTAAAGCCTTAGTCCCTCACTCCTAGACTCTGGAACTATGCACTATGCAATCCCTGATCTTTCCTGCCGATCTAGTACCCAGTTCCAGGTCAATGAGTGGTTTTCATGAAGCAAGTTATACTAGGATTTTTCTGGATTGATATCATCTTGTCATGAGTGTATTTCACTTATAGGTACTGTATCTTGACCTGGCAGGATGATGCATGGAAAGAAATAAAAGGAGACTATGCTAAAAGACATTTGTGAAGATGGAACCATGAATAAGTCATTGAGAAAGAAGATGAAGAGACACTAGCTTCTGATAGAAAATCAAAGATAACAATCACATAAATAATCCATATCAATCAATTCCTTAGAGGATGAACACAACGCACATGTAAGATCCGTGATCAATATGCAAAGAAAGAAACAAAAGGAGAAACTTGGCATTGCCACATCATCGTGAAGTTCCATGTCATCATTGTCAAGAGTCATCTAAAGAGTCACATGTGTCATAATTTCTCGCCACATCATTTATGGAATGCAATTGTGTAATTTCTCAAGATGATAAAATGTAAAATATGTGGAAGACCAATGGTCCCACATGGAATATGAAGAGTCGCTATTGACTTCTAAAGTCATATAGAAGCTCAAAGGTCATGTAAGAATTTGAAAAGTAATTGTAGAAGGTCGAAAGTCACTTGGGAGGTGAAGAGTCAACTCATTTGTTATAAATACACCCTTATAACTCAAGCAATGGGACTTTTGGGACTTGAAATTTCACCTTGGATTCTCTAGTGTAGGTTTTAACCCCATACAGAAATTACCTGCATACAAATTCTAAAGCACAGAAAATAAACAATGTGAGAGAATAACACATAAAACACATATACACAGAGATTTTCCCGTGGATACCAAAACCAAGACTACTAGCTTCATTTTTCATTATATTCCTTTCAATGTTACAATACATATTTATACATGCCGAAGCATCCAATACCATGGATTGAAAACCATCGCATCCAATACCATGGACCATAAACCATTGCGTCTAATACCATGGATCGAAAACCATCGCGTCCAAAAACATGTGTGAAAATCATGCACAAAACCATAGGTTGGTCTGCGCAACCTAACATAGGGTCCAAAACCAAAATTTTATTGGGCACTGCCCCGGACCCCATAAAGTGGGGTTATGGGTACCACTCAAACACCCTGTGGCCCCCCCCGCTACACAATCAACACAACAATGGGGGGGCAGACTCTAAGCCCCCAGTTAACTACGTGGGCTAGTCGTGGAAAGAATATGACACAACCCAACATTCTCCCACTTGTTGTTTTCTTTCCACAAGGGGCCATAAGAGAGCTTAGTCATTTTTCCAGCCCTGAAATGCCCATTGTCTCTCTACACCAAGAGAACTTCTCAGAGCTCACATATTTTGTTAATGAATCTTCAGTATTCTTCAAAGTTTCCACCTTTACTAGTAACACATTTTTGTCTTCTATCATATCCCTCACAAAGTGATACTGAACATCAATGTGCTTTGTCTTTGAATGATATGCGGGGTTCTTTGCTAAGAAAATTGCACTTTGGTTGTCACAATATATGCTTATAGATTCCTGTACTAAACCCATACTTGAACACAATCTCTGCAACCAAACTACTTCCTTGCTTGCATAAGTGGTTGCCATGCATTCTGCCTCTGTAGTTGATAGTGCCACTACAGATCGTTTCTTACTCATCCAACTGACTGCACCTCCAAATAGGTTAAACACATACCCACTTGTAGATCTTCTCTAATCCAGATCTCTAGCCTATTTTGCATCAACAAAGCCATGAATATCCAACACTCTGTCCAATCCTAGTCTTCCTTGGTAGCACAAACCATAATCACTAGTGCCACGAAAATACCTGAAAGCTCGCTTCACTGCTGTCCAGTGCTCCTTCCCTGGTTTTGACACAAGCCTGCTCAATACTCCCACTGCAACTGCAATGTCTGGTCTAGTACAGACCATCGCATATATCAGGCTACCAACTGCACTTCCATATAGAACACGGGACATGTCCTCTTCCTCTTGTTGTGTCTTGGGACACTGTTCAGCATATAACTTTACACCTACAGGAATAGGAACCTTCACTGGTTTACTGTCCTACATATTAAACCTCTACAATATTGTCTCGACATACTTCCTCTGGTTTAACCAACGCTTCCTCTTTGTCTGATCTCTTTTAATTTCCATGCCCAAAATATAGTTTGTAGCACCAAGATATTTCATGTCAAATTTGGAGGAAAAATGGGTCTTCAAATCTTGGATAATTTCTTTGTCATTTCCAACTAGCAATATATCATCCACATACAAGACCAGATAAATAACACAGTCACCAATTAATTTAAAATACACATAGTGATCTGTTTTGCTTCTGGCGAAGCCAAGTCCCCATATAAATGTATCAAATTTCTGATACCACATCCTTGGTGACTATTTTAACCCATACAGAGACTTCCTTAACATGCATACCAGTTCTTTCTTACTCGTCACCGCAAAGCCTTCAGGTTGCTTCATGTAGATTTCCTCTTCCAAATCCCCATGAAGAAATATTGTCTTCACATCCATCTGTTCTACTTCAAAATCAAAAGAAACAGCAACAGATAAAAGTAATCTAATAGAAGTTACCTTGGCAGCAGGAGAAAAAATATCACCAAAATCAATTCCCAACACCTGGGAATAACCTTTTGCTACCAACCGAGCTTTGTATTTCTCTACCTTCCTTTCTGCATTTGTCTTCTTCTTGAACACCCATTTGTTGCCAATGGGTTTCCTTCCAACCAGCAACTCCACCAGATCCCAAGCCTCATTTTTGTGCAAAGATGCCATTTCATCAACGATGGCCTCTTTCCAGA
>APFE030871533.1:4229-23280 GCA_000404065.3 Pinus taeda | reverse complement strand
CTGAAGATTTGCATCTTGAGCAGTTAGATGTAAAGACAACCTTTCTCCATGGGGATTTGGAGGAAGAGATATATATGCAGCAACCACAAGGATATGAAGTGAAAGGGAAGGAGAAACTAGTGTGCAGGTTGAAGAACAGCTTGTATGGCTTAAAACAGGCTCCAAGGCAGTGGTATCTAAAATTTGACAAGTTTATGTCTGAACAAGGTTATACTAGATGTCACTCTGATCATTGTGTTTATCTAAAAAAGGAAAATGATGGCAGCTATATTATATTGTTATTGTATGTAGATGACATTCTTGTTGTAGGGTCTAACATGTAGCAAATAAATGTGCTCAAAAGAAAATTGGCAATTTCATTTGCAATGAAGGATTTGGGAGCTGCAAAACAAATCCTTGGTATGAGAATAACTAGAGACAGGAAAAATCACAAATTAACATTGTCTCAGAATGAGTACATACAAAAGGTGTTGAAAAGATTTAATATGCACAATGCAAAACGTTAGTACACCTTTTGCCAGCCATTTCAAACTTAGTAAGGAAATGTGCCCAAAGACCCAAGAAGACATGGATTATATGTCTAAAGTTCCATATGCATCAGCAGTTGGAAGCTTAATGTATGCAATGGTCTACACAAGGCCTGATATTGCACATGCAGTGGGAGTTGTAAGCAGGTACATGAACAATCCAGGAAAGGAACATTTGATGGCAGTGAAATGGATTCTCAGATATTTGAAAGGTACCACAAATCAAGCATTATGCTTTGGTGGTTCAAACATTTCTCTACAGGGATATGTTGATGCAGGTATGGCAGGTGACAGAGATAACAGGAGGAGCACTACAGGATATGTATTCACTGTTGGTGGAACAACTGTCAGTTGGGTTTCAAAATCCAAAGTGTTGTTGCACTTTCAACAACAGAAGCAGAGTATGTTGCTGCTACAGAGGCTAGTAAAGAAATGATTTGGTTACAAAGGTTTATGGGTGAATTGGTTAAGGAGCATGATATGGGCACTTATACAGTGATAGCCAAAGTGCCATTCATCTTGCAAAGAAGTCAACATTTCATTCTAGGACTAAACACATGCAACTCAAGTACCATTTCATACGATCAGTGTTGGAAGATGGAGAGTTGAAGCTGGAAAAGATACACACTGGCTAGAATCCTGCAGATATGCTAACAAAAGTTGTAACCAGGGAGAAATTGAGAATATGCTTAGTTTCAATTAGTATTCAAGGATGACGATGAAGATGATAAATAGCCAGGTCCAAAGAGGAGTCATTGTCCAGCAAATGAAGCAGCGGTGGAGTTGCTACAATCATTCTCCAAGTGGGAGATTGTTGGGTGTGGAGCATGATTATTTATAGGTCTTTGTTTTAGCCGGATGTATACCCCAGGAAGTTTGTACACCCCTCCACGCGGGGGGGTGCGGGGGGAACTTGTCCCCCCTGCTGGAGTTCGGGGGGGCCCATCCCCCCCGGATGGGGGGTCCAGGGGCCAGTAGTCCCCCGGCGGGCCATTCGGGGGCAACGCCCCAGAAGCTAAAAACAAATGTAAAATTTCCTTGTAAAAGTATAGTAATTTCTAGTCAATCTAGGCCGTTCATTAGGGGGATGATCTGACAGTAGAATTTATGTTTAGTTTAGGGTTTTTTTCCCTAGAAGGCAACCCCTCTCTTTGTATGAGGGTATTGTATTGAGGCTGTGTAATAGATGTGCATTCTCCGAGCGACAAACAGAGAGGTGAGACTGTGAGAGAAAACATAGGATATTACAACGGATTTGCTGTAGGTTGTGTCTCTTCATTTTGCTGGATAATAGAAATGAAGGATTGGTTGTTCGGGGTGGATGTAGCCCAAACTGGGTGAACCACGTATATCCGAGTCTCTCTGGTTTTATGTGTTTTCTGTGTTTATATTTATGCAATATTCTATGTGTTCCATTGCTCTATAATATATAATTTCTAACAAAAATTACGTGTTTGAGGACACTTCTGCCATTAAATAAATGCTTCTTTGCATCTTTCTTTACATGTCGTCTTAGAATTTGCACCAAGCAGTTGAAATAAGAACTGGAATAATTGATGTCAAAGACATCATTGAATTCATAATGGAAATAGCTAAACCAAAAATAATGAACAAAAGTCGTTGAAGATGAGCCTTGAATTTAGAAGATGACATTAACAACAAGAAAGTAATTAACAAACATTACAATAATAACAACACCACAAAGGGGAATCCAATGTAATTAGTTCATGATACATAAAATTGGGTGTGCAAAGTCATTTGGATGGCCCATATGTGGAAGTGGGAGGCTCCAACGAAACTGAAATGTTTCATATGGCTAGTAGTCCATAACCACATTTTTACTTGGGAAAACCTAGCCAAGAGAGGATTTTTGGGACCAAGTTTCTTCCCTCTCTGTAGACCTAATATGAGAATGTGGCCCACATATTTCTAGACTACCCATTTACTCTCTCCATCTGGGAGGAAGTAACATCATTCCTCAAGATTACTTGCTATTTTTGGACAGAATGTTTGTTTTATCTTGCCTATGTTACTAGTCCTCTTGATATCTGGAGTATAGAGCAATCCTCTTTATATCTTCTAGGGGATCTTGGAATGTTGAAATGCATGCATCTTCAAGAACTCAGAACCGGATATGATAAATACTACCCCGAGGATCATGGATTATTTCATATAGATTGGCCCTTGAAAAGCTAGTAGCACCATTGATTGTTGTTGGTTCCATGAACCCCTTGACAATATCTACCCTATAGGGTACTTCGATGGTGCCTCTGTGGGTGGAGTTTGTGTTTTTGGTGCCATGATCTCCCTCTTCCCTTCCCGAACTTACCACTTCTTCTAGTCTAGTGGTATGGGCACCAATACAAGGGAAAAGGTGTTGGCTCTTTGGGGCATTCTTAGATGTGCCTCGTGGCTCGTTGTGGAGGAAATTGTTATCATAGGGGATTTGAAAGTGGTCATCAAATTGGCCAAGGGGTTACACTCTCTTGAAGTTCTGTCTATATCCCACTCACTAGAGCAAATATCTACCTTGAAGGTAGGTTTTCAATCTATATCTTTCTGCCACATATTTTGGGAGGAGAATTCTCTGAAATATTAGCTGTGCAAGCGTGGGATTTCAGTTTTTCCCGGGCAGTTTCAGTACAAGTGTCTAATCATGGGATCAGTAATAAGCTCAGGTGCCTTTTTTTTTGCATGACGTCCACCATTTTGTTTCTTACCTCTTCTTGTCAATTTTAATATTTTTGTCGGCGGACCAATGATGCTTTGTTCTTTGCATCTTAGTTATGGGCTACTTCTTAGCTTGCATTTTTGTCTTTCCAAAACATTTTTCCTATAGGGGACAGGCTATGAATGTGGAAGGCTAAAGCGAGATGAGATCCAGATCAATTTGGAACTATGTTAGTTTTGGCATCTTTCTAAGACACTTGAGTACTATTTTTTTCTTTTTTCTTTTTTTTTATAGGCCATGGATTAATGATCTATTTTTAGTGGATGCATATATGTTATTAGTAATCTAAAACTATGTATATGTAAACTACTTTTGTTTTTATTAATGAAAGCATTTTGTTTTTTTCTTTCTCTTGAAAACAATGTCTATTCGTGAATATAAATCATATGAATAAATTATTACCATGTGATCATTTAAAATTAAACATTAGTAGGTATATACTCACCCCAACCACTATTGAAGCTCCATTTTGAAAAAATTATGTATACATTTTGTAATGTCCTCCTCTCACATTTACCCAAGCTAACTGGTTCACCGGGGTAAAAATGTGATGAAGAGTTACTATGATATGATTCAACTCTCCATGTGTAGTTAATAAAGTGGAACCGACAAGACAAGACCATTCTGACCTTCCTCGGGGGCTACAAAACCTTCAGGAGACAATCAACCCTCCCAGGTGCCTAACCATTGAGAGAACTTGATTTTTTACTAACATAACACCCCAATCACTCCCATTACAAGGCAGCAATGTGACTGAGACCCTCTAGTCGCTCCCAAAAGAAGGCATCCCAACGACTATAGTCATTTTCAGGTAGTTCTGTGCTAGTGACCCCATATTCTTAGCCACCTTTTTAGTGCTAGGACTCTAGCCTCTGCAGAGAACTCCATGAGACTTTCAGAAATAAGAAATAACACTGAAACAAAGGTACTAATGCAAAAACTTGTACTAGGACATGACCAGACCCCCACCATCCATGACATGCATTTTTTCATACATATCACAAATATGTAATCTATAGTTCTCAACAACATATTTGAGGATAAGGGTCTCATACTTATCTAAGAATTGTCAAGAAGGATTCATGCCTTCTCACATTAGCTACATTATCATCCATTAGGTCATTCATTCATTGTTGTTTCACATACTAATCAAAACATGATCATATCCATCCATAATAGTTGTCATAAAACAATTTTATAACCAACAATTAACCAGATATATATCAATGAGGAAGTAAACATTAAAGCCACCTAATACCAATTACCTTTACTCATGAAAATACCAGAGGAAAATAGTTATTATTAACATATGCAATTCCAACCAAGTCAAGGACTTCCACATACCACCCGACCATAGACTAGGCTAAACCAAATCTTTCTTTCAGTCACCCACCCTTTTGCCATATTCCAAGCATGAATGTGGGATCTCATGAAACAAATCAAGCAAAACCAAACCAAGGCTTCCTCAGGCCAACCACCTCAACCCTCAACCAGTTATTCCACCTCACGGTCGAACATCACTAACCTTCACCAAACCGGTCTCTACCCAAGATGTCTAGGGCTCTACAGTGTTTGTTCCAACCAAGGCTTCCAATACTAGTAACTCAACCCACATTTGTTGTCGGACTCCACAACGTTTTTCCAACTAAGGCTTCAAGGACTAGTAACTCAACTCACTAAGGGCTCCAGATCATTTGTCCAACCAAGGCTCCCAGGACTAGTAACTCAACCCAAATTGCTACAGGGCTTCCAAAGCATATGTCCAACCAAGGCTCCAAGAACTGGTAACTCAACCCAAATTGCTACAGGGATTCCAAAGCATATGTCCAACCAAGGCTCCAGGAACTGGTAACTCAACCCACAACTAAAGGAACATGAGAACCAACCAAAAAATAAAATATAACACCCACAAACCATGGCTATCTAGGAAATGGAAAGGCTAGGCAAAATCGTTGTCAATACATGCAATCCTCCATGCCAATGACATATGATGACTAATAAACTACATGCATATGCCATGCATGCCAAAACTAGCAAGGAAATCATACATGCAACTCGGTACCTACAAGCAAAACCCATTGTAATTGTTGATCTCGATCTCCTCTTACACTTTCTTGCTTTTCCTTTGCCTTCTTGCTCCAAATCCCAAGTATGCCACACTCTTCCAAAAGTACTCTAAGAAAACTCTAAGTGTCCAAGACTATGAGAGAGGCAGAATAGAATGAGAGCTTTGAGCTAAATATGACAAAATGTTAAACTAACAGAAGCCATGAATTGATCCTCATATACCTTTTTGTGATTGAGGCCTCTATTTTCTTTAATTTCCATTATTTTCCCTTCATTTTCCTCCTCACATGCAACTTGTGGCCTTTCACCTTTATTTTCTCCTAATTTCCATTATTTTCATAAATAAAATGTCAATTAATGTCTCATTCCTTTCCAAAGTCTTTTCCATTTCCTTTGTCAATTTCAATAGCTATTAATTAATCACAAGTGATCCTCATCACTATGATTTTGCCCTACATTCAGCTTGGAATACGTGTCCCATGACCTTGGTTAATATTTTGCCTTTATTAATTTTATAACATGGATTTTTGACCATATTGGTTACACATTTGTTCAATCAGTCAATAAAAAATGAGGTAATCTAGAAACAAGTGGACAATGTTGGTTCTCAAATTTGTTATAGCAAGAATGTATGTTTGTTATGAAATTCAAGAATGCACACACGCTTGGATTGTGAATACATTCCTATTTGAATAGCTTCAGCCCTTGCCTAACCTCCAAGAACTCACCATCCTCACCTCCACATTAACTTCCACATAGATTTTACTCTAAATGATAAAAATGCACCTAGTAAGAACTCATACATGTTTTTAAAAACTTCAAACCTTGTCTAACCTCCAAGAGCTCATCATCCCCACCTCCACATTGACTTCCACATAGATTTTACCCTAAATGATAAAAATGCATGTAGTAAGAACTCATACATAATTTTAAAAATGTATGGACATTATTAAGACAAATGCATTCCTTTGCCTAAAAACATTTTAAAAAAACATGGATTTTTTCTAATCGTTTTCTCCTGCCCACACTACATTTCTCTCTATTTTTCTTTAACAATTCCATAAATTTTCATGATAATTCAAAAACAATTCCATAAATTTTCATGATAATTCAAAACATAATTCATAAGGACAAGCATGCAAAAGATGGGAATCATTGGGATTTGAACCAATGATGCCATATTCTTAAAAATATTAAACTTTTACATATATATTTATATTAAATTTTCCATAAACAAATAACTAGATCATATCACTTTAGCTTTCATGCTTTAACGAGTGGATTACTATCATTCCGTGCCACACCAACACGATTTTCTACCAACACATTTTCCCTTTCCATGCATTATTTTGATTCTTCGTATGCGGAATTACAAAAGTGAGATTTCGAACTTGCAGTGTCATGTCTTTAAAAGGTCCTCGAAATTAGTTAAAGGTCGTGGAAATTAATCCCATATCTGGGCATACATCTCATTAATGATGGTCACAAATTAAGGAAATTTCCTAGAGAGTGGTGCATTTTCTTTATTAGAAATATTTTTATTAGTCAGAAGAGTTATTATTAATAGATGGGGCAATAAGTAATGCTGATGCTCAAAGTATTTACTATGATGAAATATTAAGCATTACATATATTGTTTGAAAATTATTTGTACTTCAAAACACACCAAAAATGAGAGTGTTTGGTTGTTTAATAGTATTAGAGAATTTACAAAGAATCAATTTATTAGACCTAAAAACAGAAGTGATAAGAATGCCTATTACATGTACACAAGAAACTATAGAAAAGTATGAGAAAGTAAGATATTTTGTAGAAGGTTGGAGCTATGGTGAATCTTGATATAATGAACTTTGGCTTTTCCTACAAGATTTTATAAACTTCCATGATTAATATTTCTATAATCAACATTTGTAATTTATACTCTATATAACAGAAAGGAAAAAAAACAAATTATTTTTGATGGTGCAAAGTAACATCCTTGAAATGTTTAATGCTAAAATGTATTGTATGTTTTATAGATTTGAACATAAGCACAATGTGGTAAACACTAATTGAAAAAAATAAATCCATTTCAATCATTTTTTTCTATTACATAGTAGCATTACACCATAAAATATTTTGTTGTATACAACTTGCTTGATCTTTGCCAATAATCATCACACATTAATGGTTTGCACAACCTAAACAAAATAAGACACTAATATCTAGAAATTAAGTGGTGTATACATGAAACACAAGTAAAGTTATATCCTCGAAAGTGCAAGTGCAATATTTTTTATGACTTGAAAAAAATATACAATTGACTTTTTACATTAACCCACAATTCATGTTACACAAACACGACATTTACATTTTGCATTAACTTACAATTTATACTTTAAGAAGAAGAGGATAAAGATACAAATGACAACTCCTGAAGGAATCCATAAAGTCCTTGTAAGTGGTGTGTTTGCAAGCGCACACACAAGCTTACCATTATCTTAGAAATTATACAATCACATAAATGCAATACTATACAAGTGAAAAATAGTATTAAGAATTGGTCTCATCTTAGAGTAAGTTACCCATGCGATTGGGTGTTTGTCGGGTTTTGCAACCAATCTGGTGTGCATACGAAATAAGAACGAAGGCAGAAGTAAGGATCGATGAAGGATGAAGCGAGTGAAAGGAGGCTCGTGATGGCGATTTACTGTAGCTGCGGATACAAGTAACTGTGGACGATTTACCTCTGTTACTGCAGGCACTGTAACCCACACCCGCTATCCCCCACCACTACCTACTTCCCTCCCATAGTGCCCTCTGTTCGCCTTCCCGACGGTTACGGTTCCTGTTTCAACTACAACATGGAAGAGGCAGTAGACTACTCATCTAACCCTAACCCCGACCAGCCTATCTTTAGGCACCCTAACCCTATGATGGCCCTAACCGCTCATTGCTCCCCGACTAGCCTATCTTTAGGCACCCTAACCATATGCCATCCATAACCGCTCATTTCTTTCTTCCAGTCATCCATGCTCGTGCCATATTCCAAGCATGAATGTGGGATCTCATTAAACAAATCAAGCAAAACCAAACTAGGGCTTCTAGAGGCCAACCACCTCAACCCTCAACAAGTGATTCCACCTCACTGTCAGACATCACTAAACTTCACCAAAACGGTCTCTTCCCAAGATATAGGGCTCTAGATCGTTTGTTCCAACCAAGGCTTCCAAGACTAGTAACTCAACCCACATTTGTTGTCGTGCTCCAGAGCGTTTGTCCAACCAAGGCTTCAAGGACAAGTAACTCAACTCACCAAGGGCTCTAGATCATTTGTCCAACCAAGGCTCCCATGACTAGTAACTCAACCCAATTTGTTACAGGGCTTCCAAAGAATTTGTCCAACCAAGGCTCCAGGAACTACTAACTCAACCCACAACCAAAGGAACTTGAGGACCAACCAAAAAACAAAAGATAACACCCACAAACCATGGATATCCATGAAATCGCAAGGATATGCAAAATTGATGTCAATACATGCAATCCCCCATGCCAATGACAGATTATGACCAATAAACCACATGCATATTCCATGCATGCTAAAAATAGCAAGGAAATCATACATGCAACTCGGTACCTGCAAGCAAAACCCATTTTAATTGTTGATCTTTATCCCCTCTTGCACTTTCTTACTTTTCCTTTGCCTTCTTGCTCCAAATTCCAAGTATGCCACACTTTGCCAAAAGTACTCCAAGAAAACTCTAAGTGTACAAGAGTATGAGAGAGAGAGAATAGAATGAGAGCTCCAAGCTAAATATGACAAGATGTTAAACTAACAAAAGCCATGAACTGATCCACATAAGCCTTTTTATCATTAAGGCCTCTAGTTTTTTCAATTTCCATTATGTTTCCTTCATTTTCCTGCTCACATGCAACTTATGGCCTTTCACCTTTATTTTCTCCTAATTTCCATTATTTTCGTAAATAAAATGTCAATTAATATCTCATTCCTTTCCAAAGTCTTTTACATTTCCTTTGTCAATTTCAATAGCTATTAATTAATCACAAGTGATCCCCATCACTATGCTTTTACCCAACTTTAAGCTTGGAATAAGTGTCCCATGACCTTGGTTAATATTTTGCCTTTATTAGCTTTATTACATGGATTTTGGCCCATGTTTGTTACACATTTGTTTAATCAATCAATAAAAAATGAGGTAATCTAGAAACAAGTGAACAAATTTGGTTCTCAAATTTGTTATAGCAAGAATGTATGTTTGTTATGAAATTCAATACTGCACGCACACTTGGAATGTGAACACATTCCTATTTGAATAGCTTCAACGCTTGTCTAACCTCCAAGAACTCACCATCCCCACCTCCACATTGACTTCCACATAGATTTTACTCTAAGTGATAAAAATGCATGTGGTAAGAACTCATACATGTTTTTAAAAGCTTCAGCCCTTGTCTAACCTCCAAGAACTCATCATCCACACCTCCACATTGACTTCCACATAGATTTTACTCTAAGTGGTAAAAATGCATGTGGTAAGAACTCATACATGTTTTTAAAAGTGTACAGACATTATTAAAAAAGTGCATTCCTTTGTCTAAAAATATTTTAAAAAATCATGGCTTTTTTCTCATCATTTTCTACTACCCACATTGCATTTCTCTCCATTTTTCTTGAAGAAATCCATAAATTTTCATGATAATTCAAAACATAATTCATATTAAGGACAAGCATGCGAAAGGTTGGCATCATTGGCATTTGACCTAATGATGCCATATTCTTAAAAATATTAAACTTTTACATATATATTTATATTGTATTTTTCCATAAACAAATAACTAGATTATATCACTTTAGCTTTCGTGCTTTAACTAGTGGATGACTATAATTCCATGCCACAACAACACATGTCAAATTATATATCACGATTTTCTACCAACAACACATTAGTGTTGTTATCACTCCAAGAAACTCTCCTAGGTTGTAGCTCGGAGATGCCTAGTAACATATAAATTCAACTTATTGTTGCAATGGATGAATGGAAGGAATGATGCTTGTCCAAGCCAGATAACCACTTCTACTTTGTTTCACTCCAGACATGAGTGAACACCCTCAGACTATAAGGCTTTAGACCACCAACTACCCACAGTTTAGATATTGGGTGAATATGGAGAATACTAACCACACCAGTAGATGCACAAGACCATGTGATGGCTGGCTGCAACTAGTAAAGAAGCCTGTAAATCTAATCTACTAATGCACAGACAGGATGACAGCTCTCTGGCACTATATAGAAAGAAACCTGGATAACCTATTCAATGATACATTCAACAATCTAACACATAGATAGGATGACAGCTTTCTAGTGCTAAACCTCAAAGATCAAGAATACAACATATCAGGCACAGCTCATAATACAAGGAAATGGAAAGTGAGCAATTAATAGCAAAAGAAGCTTGTATTAGGTGAAAAAGAAGATGAGACGCTGCAAGTGACAGTCTCTGGAAGTTGAACCTTACATCAAAATACCAAGCACCAACCCTGATTACATCTTGTTTCTGGGTATTTATAGATTTACATTAGAGGGCCCTTAGGCCGATTAGGTATGGAGAGGTCATAATTGACCACCAACTGCATTTAACTACCTGATGGAGTCTCTGACTATGTTTTCTTGTTGTAGTGAGTAAATCCGATTTGTTCAGGTGCTCTGCTGTCCCTTTAGGCTGTTGGGGTACTTGTACCAGTGGAGTTCCATGACTAATAAATGCAGTTATAGGGTCGTGCCTGTCCTTTTCTCCCTTGGCCATACTTCCTATTTAATATGGTTGTTGAGGTCTGCTAGTGACTGGTACTGGTAAACTAGTTATCTTCCTTCTCGGGCAAGCGGAGCGGTCAACTTACGTGGACTGCATGGGTGAGTGGACAATCTAGATGAGCGAAGAGAATGGTCGTCAGATCGAGGGAACAAATGGCGGAGATGGCTCTGCGGGGGCTATTGGACATGGTGAGAGTGGGGACAATTGGGGCTGTCAGATCTTTGGTGGATAGATCGGATGGTGATTGAGTGGCAGAGCTACGTGGGCGTTAACAGACTGGAGCGGTTTGGATGGGCGGTGACGGTATTGATCGCACTGCTTTTGGGCGTAGAGCGGTAAAAGGATGGGGGCGTGTGATTCCACTCAGTGATCGACACGTAGCGGTAGATGAGAGAGAAAAACCACTCTCATCGTGTGCTAAAGTTCGACTGGGTTACGGGCGTGGGGAGAGTGAATGCCGCCAAATCTTTTTGAAGGTGATCAGATGGTTGGGAATGATCAAACAGGTCGCTTTATAGGGCATGACAAGAGTCGTTGGATCTGCAGGAGGAAATCGACGGCAAGGAAATGACAAAAGGTTTTAGCAAGCACGCGAGGGCGTATGGTAGGGTTTTATGAGGGTTTGGGCTTTGCGCTTGGGGCTAAAGCTTAAAGGGGGTATTTTGCAGGGTTTAGGAGAAAAATAGAGGAAACAGAGGTGGAGGAGAATAGGTAGGGTAAAGGAAAAAGGAGGAAGTGACCATTATGAGCTTTCTTTTGAGTAGAACCAAGCGGACCAAGATCATCTCTGACCTTAGAAAATCATTGTTATACAGCAGAGCTAACACTGGCTCCTTCTGGGGATGAGATCCTCCCTGTGAGGTCTTAAGAACCGTAGACCACTGCCTTCTACATAAAAACAAGATTAAAAACATTACCTAGTATTCCATTGGGCATGGAGTCTATTTAAGCCTACACTAAAATCTAGTGAAAATAACATATTTACAACATTGAGACCTGAGGGCCTTAAACAATATAAATTTTCAAAAATCAACCATTAACTGGGCCATCAAAATTGTTTCTCCTTCTCTTGGTCAATATGCATGTCAGCTGATTCATAAAAAAACTTGCAAAATCGGATTGATTTGATAATCTACATCAAAAAATTTAGGGCATTTGACCTTATCAAGTAGAGATGGTTTATATTTCACACCCCCTCTGTATTCTTTCATCCTTGGATGTTCTTTGTGGAAGCTTTTGCACACCTGCTGAATAAAAATGGCTGATGTGTACTCGACTGTGTCATTTGTGGCCTGCACAATTATAAATGGTGAACCAATGTATTCTTGTGTGGGGGACACAAAGACTTCACTTGCTCCTATATCTTTCTTAGAACAAGCCCCATCCAAGGAGGTGTCCCAAAACTTTGCACCTTCTTCCTCTGTGATCTGGCAAACTGCCCTTTTAAGCCGTGTGGAGGCCAACTGGGCCGGCTTCGTAGTATCAAGACTGAGATTATCCATGTCAGCCTTGGACATTGAATTATGGCTGGCCTCAATGCCTAGGGGGTAGTCATGAGGGATTGTCTCTTGAACAGACAGAGAAATATAAGATGATGGGGGATTGACTTCACCCTTTTTAATCATTGGGCTGGGGATAACAGCAGGTTGGTTGATTTGTAGATTTGCATAGTCATTAGAATCTTGGCTGGCTTTAGGCTCTGGCTCTTCAAGGATAGATTTCCTGAAGGACTTATTCTTCATTGGTTCAATCAGAGGCATGGGTACTGTTGGCTTTTGAATTTCTAATTGAAAATTGAAAGAAGAAGGGGAACCTTCAAGGCCTGTTACCTCTATGGCTGGAACTTTGAGGATGATGGAATGTGCTACTGGTTTCTTCTACTTATAAGCTTGTTGTTCTGCAGGGACAACAAAATTATGAGCAGGGCCTTTGAATAATGACTTCTCATAGGCAGCTTTGGTTAAAAAGGGGGCACTGCCCTCCTCTTCCATACCATGGACCTCATCATCTTCTTCAAATTGCTCTTCTTCCATGACTATATTCTGAAAAAGGGTCTTCACCCTTTGGTCTTCGTTTGCATCTTTATTTCTTTGCAAAATCTGCAACTACTCATTTGCTCCTCTATATGGATTTGGATTTGGAAGAGCAAAGGTATTGGGAGTTTGTCCTTTCCATGAATGCTGCTCAACCTTTAATTTGGAAACTTTAGAGGCTAATGATTCTATCATCCTGGCCATTTTATCGATCTTAAGATCTGAGGATGATGAGGGCTCACTCCTTGGTCTTCTTCTATCAGCATTACCTTCGAGCTTTTCTGCAACCATGATGTTTGATTCTACTTCCAGTGCTGCATCTTGCATATCAGCCAAAGAAGCACATCTTCTCTCCCTCAGTAGCAAGCAGAAAAGAGAATCGAAGGCATTGGCATAAGTGAACTTAGCAGAGGTAGGGGTGGGTTTCACTTCAGCTGGTATCCTTCTGTACATATGGTTGAATCTCTTGTTGAAATCAGACAACAGCTCACCCTTTTCCCTCCACAAGTTCCCAAATTCAGTATGATAGAGGAACAGATCTTTCTTATCCCCCTAATGCTTTAGGAACACATCATCTAAAGCCTCAATGTCTGTTATAGACCTAGGGGTTAATTCTCTAAACCATTTTCTAGCCTCTCCATCTAGGCTTTGGACAAAAACCCTCATCCACACATCATCTTCACTGATATCTAGGTTACCAGCATAGCTATAAAAAGACTCAAGGTGTTCTTCAGCTGTTACTCCCTCTGTACTAGTGAACTTAGGCATGTATTTATGATATTCTCCTGTAGGCATGGCATTCAAAGGAACAGGCAGGACCAGGGGTCCATACCTAACAACTATGATTCTTTCCATTTTGAAGGGTGCTTGTGGGCTCGCCATGATTAGAGTAGATGGAAGGGTACTAATCGTTTGGATGATAGAAGGCTGAGAAATGAATGACAGGGCAGAAGGAAACTAATGGACTATAGGGGAGGTTTTCTTTGGACTGAGATCCAAAGGGAAACTTATTGAGCAAGGAGCTTTATGAATCTCTCGAAAGATTTCTTCACTGATAGTGCTAGGCTCTATATTTTCAATATGTACATGCTCAACGACAAGCCTTTCTTGCAGAGATACATAAGATTGTTTAGGCTTACCTGATCCTAATGCTCCTTTCTGTGATGTTTTTCTCTGCTTGACAATCTTCTCAAGGTCAAGCACTGGGTCAGCTAGTGATTTCTAAGGATTTCTCCGAGTATGCTTCACAAACTGAGCCAGAACTGTGATGTGGAGTCACCAAAAGGTTGGTCCTCCAGTAGAGTCACCAGATAGATGATTACAACCAAAAATGTGTCCAAAATTTGTCTATCATCAAAGTTGGATCTATGTCGTTCTCCTAGGGAAGCTGAGCTTCAATCTCCTCTCCCCGGCAGGGGCACCAATTATGTTATCACTCCAAGAAAATCTCTTAGGTTGTAGCTCGGAGATGCCTGATAACATATAAATTCAACTTATTGTTGCAATGGATGAATGGAAGTAATGATGCTTGTCCAAGCCAGATAACCACTTCTACTTTGTTTCACTCAAGACATGTGTGAACACCCTCAGACTACAAGGCTTTAGACCACCAACTACCCACAGTTTAGATCTTGGCTGAATATGGAGAATACTAACCACACCAGCAGATGCACAAGACCATATGATGGTTGGCTGCAACCAGTAAAGAAGCCTATAAATCTAATATACTAATGCATAGACAGGATGACAGCTCTCTAGCACTAGATAGAAAGAAACTTGGATAACCTATTCAATGATACATTCAGCAATCTAACACATAGATAGGATGACAGCTTTCTAGTGCTAAACCTCAAAGATCAAGAATACAACATATTAGGTACAACTTAGAATAGAAGGAAATGGAAGTGAGAAGTTAAGAGCAAAAGAAGATTGTATTAGCTGAAAATGAAGATGAGATGCTGCAAGTGACAAAATGTCTAAAGTCTCCAGAAGTTGAACCTTGCATCAAAATACCAACCACCAACCTTGATTACATCTTGTTTCTGGGTATTTATAGATTTACATTATAGTGCCCTTAGGCCGATTAGGTATGGAGAGGTCATAATTGACCACCAACTGCATTTAACTACCTGATGGAGTCTCTGACTGTGTTTTCTTGCTGCAATGAGTAAATCCAATTTGCTCAGGTGCTCTGTTGTCCCTTTAGGATGTTGGGGTACTCGTACCAGTGGAGTTCCATGATTGATAAATGCAGTTACAGGGTCGTGCCTGTACTTTTCTCCCTCGGCCATACTTTCTGTTTAATATGGTTGCTGAGGTCTGCCAGTAACTAGTACTAGTAAGCTGGTTATCTTCCTTCTCGGGCAAGCGGAGCGGTGAGAGGACATGGACTGCATGGGTGAGTGGACGATTTGGATGAGCAAAGAGAATGGCCGTCGGATGGAGGGAACAGACGATGGAGATGGCTCTGCAGGGACTATCAGACATGGTGAGAGAGGGGACAATCAAGGCCGTCAGATCTTCGATGGACAGATCGAACAGTAGAGCTACGCGGGCGTTAATAGGTGAGAGCGGTTTGGATGGGCAGTAATGGTATTGATCGCACTGCTTTTGGGCATAGAGTGGTAAAAGGACAGGGGCATACGATTCCACTCAACGATCGACACGTAGCGGCAGATGAGAGAGAAAAATTGTGCTCATCGCGCGCTAAAGTTCGATCAGGTTACGAGCGCGGGGAGAGTGAATGTTGCCGGATCTTTTCGAAGGTGATCAGATGGTTGGGAATGGTCAAGCGGGTTGCTTTATAGGGCGTGACGGGAGCCGTTGGATCTGCAGGAGGAAATCAACGGTGGGGAAATGACAAATGGTTTTAGCAAGTGCGCGAGGGCGTATGGCAGGGTTTTATGAGGGTTTGGGATTTTCACTTGGGGCTAAAGCTTAAAGGGGGTATTTTGCAGGGTTTAGGAGAAAAATAGAGGAAACGGAGGTGGAGGAGAATAGGCGGGGTAAAGGAAAAAGGAGGAAGTGACCATTATGAGCTTTCTTTTGAGTAGAACCAAGTGGACCAAGATCATCTCTGACCTTAGAAAGTCATTGTTATATAGCAGAGCTAACAAGCCTTCCCCCTTTTCATGCATTATTTTGACTCTTCGTACGCGGAATTACAAAGTGAGACTCTAAACTTCCAGTCTCGTGTCTTTAAAAGGTTCTCGAAATTAGTTAAAGGTCGTGGAAATTACTCCCAGATTCCTGAGAGTTCTTTCTGAAAACTACAATCTCATAGCTTTGAAAGCGCGTAGTCTAAGAAGGCGTAAATTTCGCCCTTTGAAAATATGTGGAAATTACTTGTCATCTAAGTCCACACTGGGTATATGTCTATGATTAGACATGTTAGAAAATGGCAAGAAAACTGGCCATCATTTTGCAATGCAATTTGAGCATACATCTGATTGAATGATGGTCTCAAATTAAGGAAATTTCCTAGAGAGGTGCATTTTATTTATTAGAAATATTTTTATTAGTTTATTTCAATAAATCAGAGGAGTTAATATTAATAGAAGATGGGGCAATAAGTTAAGATGGGTCAATGCTTATGCTCAAAGTATTTACTATGATGAAATATGAAGCATTACATATATTGTCATAAAATTATTTGCATTTTAAAACACTCCAAAAAGTAAGAGTGTTTGGTTGCTTAATGGTATTAAAGAATCTACAAAGAATCAATCTAGTAAACCAAATAGTAGAAGTGATAACAATGTCTACTACATGTACACAAGAAATTATAGAAAATTATGAGAAAGTGAGATATTTTGTAGAAGGTTGGAGCTATGGTGAATCTTGGTGTAATGAGCTTTGGCTTTTCCTACAATATTTTTATAAATCTCTATGATTAATATTTCCATAATCAACATTTGTAAATTATACTCTATATAACAAAAAGAAAAAAAAACAAACTATGTTTGATGGTGCAAAGTAACATCCTTTAAATGTGCTGGCTTAGGGGGTCCTGACCCAAATTCAGAGTTAGTTGCGCCAAAAGAATCCCTACACTATTGGCCCTTTCAGCATCAATCCGTGGTGCGCGGACTGAAGTCTCACCTGAAGTAGTATGGGGGGATGCTAGAACCAAGTTTCTGCACCCAAAGATCAGTGTGATGTCCTTTTGGCAACCTAGATCTACCTTTGTGTAGACCTTTATACTCATGTAGCCTATTGTTGTAACTTCCTCCAATCAGCCTCTAGACCTCCATGAAGGTTTATGGTTGGATTTTGCAGACCTTGAATAGGTTAATTAGATACTTATGCATGCTTTAGATTACCCTTAGACCATTATTTGCTCAGATCCACTTAAGTGTTGGATAACTTTAATAGAAAGCGTTATAATTTTCGCATAATCACTTAACATTAATTGCGTTTAGATAACAATGTAGAACAAGTAAAGTCGCGCATCAATACATCATTATTTCATAAAACCATTATTCATCATAGCATAAAGCACATTCATACATAACAGAAAATAATAGATAAAACACAAGAATTTCTGCAACATTCTTCTTTATTGATATTCAATTAAGCTTATAGACTCAAAACCTCCCTGTGCACTCAGCTACAGGGGTCCACGCACTCAGCTGCGGACACTACTCTAAGCCTCTGTGCACTCAGCTATAGAGCCTTTTCCTCCTCTAAGACTTTCTACTTTCGTGCTACACTTCTTCGCTTGTACCCATAGACTTTGCTTGTACCCTCTTCAAAGCCGACTAAAGTTACATAAAACGAAGGGTAAAACCCTTTTGGATTCTTTAGCTAACTACGTGTGCCACAACCACAACTT
Source organism: Pinus taeda (assembly GCA_000404065.3). Classification (NCBI taxonomy): domain Eukaryota; kingdom Viridiplantae; phylum Streptophyta; class Pinopsida; order Pinales; family Pinaceae; genus Pinus; species Pinus taeda. Next base: position 5,277 of record APFE030871533.1, on the reverse strand, counting down.
GCGGAGACTTTACATCTTTTTACATCAAAACTTGGGCTTTTGCCCCAAAACTTGGGCTTTTTCTCCAAAACTTGGGTTTTTTTGCTCCAAAACTGACCTAGGGGACCCCATCCCAACAAGGCCCCAACACAAAGATCATGACCCCGTACAGAAATTACCTACATGCGAATTCTAAAACACAGAAAATAAACAATGCGAGAGCATAACACATAAAAAAGATATACACACAGATTTTCCCCTAGATCCCAACACCAGGACTACCAGCTTGATTTTTCATTATATTCCTTTTAATGTTACAATACATATTTATACATGCCGAAGCATCCAATACCATGGAACGAAAAACCATCGCGTCCAAAACCATGGACCGAAGACCATCGCATCCAAAACCATGTGCAAAAAATCATGCACAAAACCATAGGTAGGTCCGCCCAACCTAATATATGGTACAAAAAAAAAAAATCCAGGGCGCTGCCCCAGACCCCATAGAGTGGGGTTACCTGCACCCCTAAAACCCCCTATGACTCCTTGTGCTACGCAATCGACGCACCTTCTAACTCCCTCGTTAACTACGTGGGCTAGTCGTGGAAAGAATATAACATAACCCAACATTCTCCCACTTGTTGTTTTCTTTCCACAGGGGGCCACAAGAGAGTTTATTCATTTATCCAGCCCTACAATGCCCATTGTTTCTCTACACCAAGAGAACTTCTCAGATCTCACAAATTTTGTCAATGCATCTGCAGTATTGTTCAAAGTGTCCACCTTTACTAGCAACACCTTTTTGTCTTCTATCATATCCCTCACAAAGTGATACTGAACATCAATGTGCTTTGTCTTTGAATGATATGTAGGGTTATTTGCCAATAAAATTGCACTTTGGCTGTCATAGTCTATCCTTATAGCTCCCTGTACTAACCCCATACTTGAACACAACCTCTACAAACGAACTGCTTCCTTGCTTGCATGAGTGGCTGCCATGTATTCTGCCTCTGTAGTTGATAGTGCCACTACAGATTGTTTCTTACTCATCCAACTGACTGCACCT
>APFE030871525.1:20534-74281 GCA_000404065.3 Pinus taeda | reverse complement strand
TACAATGCCAAAATTATAGTGAACTCGGGAGGCTTCTCTCCAAGCTTTTTGAGCATAGGAATAAAATCTTAAATCAAAATAAATAATTTGTCTTTTTAGGTCCGACAGATCATTATTTGGTCTCAGTGGACGTTAACCACCACCATCATCATCATCATCAAAAAAATTATATTGTCAAATTCTAATTAACAAAATAATAAAATAATTAATCTACTACTTAAATAATTAAAAATAATATTAAATCTTATTTAAAATTATAAACCAATTCAAATTTAAATATTATATAGAACTTAAAATTATACAATTTTTACTAAATATAATTTTTAATGTAAATATTATATTATATACAACTTAAAATTATTAATTAAATGTCCAGTGTAAATTATATATTTCAGATTCATCGAGCAAATTATGCTAACACAAGAATAGCGATACTCTGAGTTACTCATTAGCTAGTTGCTCGGTACTTCTAGAGCATCGAAGTGTGGTACTTTGCATTTAAGTGCGTTTTAGCTTTTCATTTATGGTGTTTTCTAGGTTCTTGCAAACCTGGGGATTATGTTTAGAGGAGTATTAATTATAACAGGATACTTTTAAAAGTAAATTGATTTGTTTTCATTGCAATTTTAAGATTATATATATATATTAAAATTAAAATTATTATAGTTAATTTTTATTATAACATTTAAATATAAAAATACATTTAGATTTAATATATTATAATAATTTTCTTTATCATATTGTTTAATATATGTTTGGTGTCATCATCCATATTAATAATAAAAAAAAACTAGTAATTTTCAACATAAATATATGAATTCTAGTTGTTTTAAATTTAAGAACATTGTATAGAAATTTAATTTAGTTGATTATATGATAAACGACACCGGCTGGAAGGTTTCCAGCTTACACCATGAACAAGAAGGAATGGTGTGAGAGTGGTGCCCTAGCTAAGCTAATATAGTCAACCTGACGCTAATATCCTTTAGTCAACCTGACGCTAATATCCTTTAACTAATTTATTGATTATAACAAAATTTCTTCTTGGGCCTTTTCCTTTTTCATATGGAGCTTCCCCGCTTGCAACATCTTTATATGCTAGTAAAGGTGCATGATTTTGGATATTTTTTTCCTTGCCTTTTTGTTACCTGGGCCGAGAATCCAATTATTTAGTTCTATGTTGACATAATCACGCTTATTAGGCAAAAATCACGCTTCTAGTTTTATGATGGATCAATTCAATATATATATATATATATTTTTTTCTCTTTCTGATAGGGACTTGTTCCTAACCAATAGTAAATTATGTTGGATACCTAATTTGTTAAAAATAATGTGGAAGATGATTCATAAAAGAATTCTGAATATTATGTTGAACACCTAATTTACTAAAAATTATGATGCCAAAGTTGAACCATAAAAAAATCCAAAAACTTTAAAAGTTAAATCCAACAATCATATAATGTATTTATATGTAACATCTTTCTAAGTAATAAAGAAATTCAGGCTTATCTTTCCTATTTGGTTGCACATTGCAATGGTGGTATTAGAGCAAGCCAGGGCATTCTCAGAGCTATCAACTCTGCCTCCTTCCCAGAGCCTGTTAGTTCTCTGCCATCTTCTGCTACTCAGACCTATCCCTGCACATGTAGAAAGGTTGTATGTTACCAGAGTAACACTACGCTGTGAGTTGTGAATAATTATTTCCCTTACCTGACCTCACTGTGTGCCACAAGATTCTTCACACCTGCCAAGATTCTTCGCTCTATGATTGTCCAGTTAAAACTCGGGAGGCGAGACTACAGGGTGTGTCCTTTATGGTATAGTCATTGGTGGAATGGAATTAAGGGATGCTTACTCTACTCGAATGCTCTGTACACGTCCACTGTCAGTTGCCAACGTGTGTGACTGTATGGAATCAACAATTTTATGTTATTGTTAAAATTATAATGTTGACTCTTATTTTTGTTTCTTCTCTCTCTATTTTTGTCTCTCAATGTATTTGTTTTTCACTCTTTTTTTTTTTCTCCAAATCCATATTTCTCCCTCTTCTCTCTCTTTCTTCTCTTTTTCAATGTCTCTCCCACCTCTATGTCTCCCTCCTCCACTCTTTTCCCCCTTCCATCTCACTCTGTTTCTTAAATATGAACCAATTGTATTGTGTTTAAGAAAATATTCAACTTAAAAACAATAAAAAAACATAATTAGTTGTAAAATATTAAACCTATATTTTGGATCAATCATGTTAAAGAAAATACAATAATAAAAAAATTAAAAGTATCATGCACTATCTTTCCTGAATCATTGTTAATCACTTTGTTTTCTCACTTCGCTTGGATCTTTGGTTAAGATGCATTTATCCTGGTTCTTTATAATATCATTTAATTATATAAAATTTCCATATGTATATATAAAAATATTCTCATTTTTCAATTTATTAAAACCTTCATTTAATCTCTATGGGAATATTGTTTTTTTTTAACAAGGTTGGGTGGTTTTAATATTAGCAAAAGGCTTTGATGGAGCAAGCTCCCATTATAAAGACTGTACCATGAAGAACCTCTAAGCCATGAGATAGGAATGCAGTCTCTTCTCCTAGGCTTGATTTCAGGACTTCTTGGATTTTTTTGTGAATTCTAGTGTATTGCCTAACAAACTAACCTACTAAAAAGAGAAATTTGCATGTCATGGATTCTCTAAGAGCTTTGTAGCCTGATTGCCCCTGATTTGACTGATTCTTCTTGTCATGATTGTCCGGGTTCTCTCCTTTGTTGCTCAATGATTTCTCTTCTTCATTTAATTGAGATCGTGTGATTTGTTTGCTTGTTCTTCCTTTGTCTCTGCTTTCTGCTCCGAATTTCATTGTGCATCTTTGATTTTGTGTTGCCTGTGTTGCATCTTCTTTGGTTGCTGATTTCCACTTTCCATTTGGTATAAACAGGGACTGTTGGATGTGTTAACAGACGAGGTTGTTAGGAGAATATTGGCCAAGTGAAAATCCCAAAGATTGGGATTGGGGGATGTACTGTTGGGATTAACCAAAGGAACAAGAGGAGACTAGAGGAGCCATCTCAAATGATGTTCGTTGAGATCTACGGTTATCGGGATTGAACATGTCCGTGTGTTAACCGAGGAGAAAGGCGGAGGTGGTATATCAGGTAGGATATAAACCATAAGTGGTAAAAGGGAGAGATCGCTCGATTCCATTGATCGAGCGACACTTAGCATTGGAGGTAAGAGAATAAACCACTTTTCGGGCGGGTAATCTCCATGTTTGTTGATAGCCTAAAATCAGTGTAAGTCGTTTGATTCTCTGTGTACAAATTGATGGTGGGGAAGGTTCGTGCAGGTTTGAAAAGATAGGTTGTTCTGCGACCATCGAATCGAGTGCCCGATCAATGGTCTTGAATTGATTGGAGATCGGAGAGAGGAGGGGACAACAATATGGAAAAGGTTTAGGAGAATGGACCCAACAAAAATAATAGATTCAAATGAAAGGTTTTTTGAAATCCAAGAAAGGCGCCTAAGCCGATTTTTCCTTTGTAAAACAATAGAGCTAAAGTCCCTGCCAATGACAGAGTTGTAGGGGGGGCCACTTATTGCTCGATCAGTGTAGGTGTTCAGAAGGGATTTGCACTTGCTAATAGGAGGGAAAGAAGGGAGAAAATAAGTATGGAGAGAGCAATCTGAATAAACAGAAGAGTGAGGGCTTAAGAAAAATTCTGCATGTTGAAGAGGGTAAACACTGCTAGCTATTAGAGAGGTCAGGGAGGGACTTTGACACCAGAGAATTATTGTAATATCCTAGAAAAAGGAGGTTTCCTCACTGAAATTGCTGCTGCAATTTTTGTGAATGTGCCTTCTATTCTTATAATGCTTTATCTCTTGCCGGAACCTACCTTTGATGAGATAGATTGTAGAGTATTTCTTGTCTTTATTCCTGCTGTTGCTCAGTCGAGAGTCTGGAGTTTCATGCTTTTTCCTTTGATTTCCCATGTTTTCCTGGTTGTTGCTGCAGTGTTGTGTCTTTTGTTGGTTTACGACTGTTATTTTTTGATTTATTGCTTTGCTCATTGTGATATTTCCTTTGGAATTGATTATCTTGAAGCTTGTGGTTTTGTTGGTTATTAAGGAACTGAGCTATGGTATTCCTCCTGATTTTCATGAACATGCTCTTCATTTTTTTCACTGCTTGGTTTGCAAAATAATCTACCTGTTGATTGTGAATTCTCAAGACATGTCTGTAGATTACATTGCCAAATCCTTCCAGGTTTTTCCTGATTCTTCTAAAGATTTCGTTAATGTGTTTATTGCTTGGTTTTTTGTTTCTTGCCATTGCCTCTATTATTATGGCTGAGTCACCTATTATGATGGGATATTGGATTTCTCCTTTTTTTTTATTCTTGTTCCCATCAACAAACTGTATGCTTCTGCCTTATTATTTGAGATTTGTCCCAAGCCCCATTCATAAGTCACATTTTCTTTCCCATCAGGATCTAAGATGATTCCCCCTACCCCTGCCTTTCCTAGATTATACTTTGATGCCCCATCAAACTATAAACAATTCCTATTTTGATTTTTCCTCCAGTTTGTCATTTCCTTTTCACTCATTCTTATTTTCCAAGTAACTCCTGTGCTTGTCTTCCTCTGTCCTCTTTGCCCATTATTATTTATTATGGCTTTGCTGAGCCAATATCGCTCTTCCTGTTGAAGAATTTGGTAGTCTGTTGGAGCTCTTCCTTTGATATTGAGTATTTCAGAGGTTAGACCCCATGTTTTTGAGAGGGTCTTCCCTATCCTTGGAATTTGATTTTTGAAAATGCACTTGTTTCTTGCCAACCAAATTTGCTAACAAAGAACCACTGGAATCCATTTCCAAATCCTCTGAATTGTGGCTTTTTACTTTGTTGTGTATCAGTAGGCTTTCTCCAAGCTCTGAAGAAAATATGGCAAGGGCTTTTCGAAATTTATTCTTATTTCCAAAGGACTTATCAGCTGTTGCTAGCATTCTTCGGCGAAGATACATTCTTGAAAAAGATGTTGAATGTTTTCTTCAGCTTGCATGCATAATGGACATCGTGTTGGGCCTTGAAAGCCTTTTTTTCTTAAGTTTTCATTGTTCAAAATTCTCCCTTTTAAAAGAGTCCAGATGAACATTTTAATCTTAGGCAAACTTTCTGATTTCCATGCTATTTTCCAAGAAACCAAATCTTGTTGATTTGGTTGTTCTTGGAGGATTTTATATCCAGCCTTAACTGTATATTGTCCACTGCTTGGGTCCCAGAGATATTCATCTTCCTCATATTGGTGGATTGGCGTTTCCCCCTTTAAGAACTTCCTGATTTTGCTCCATTGCCCTTCCAGGTCTGCTAGAATTGCTGAGATTTTCCAGTCTTGCCACTCCTTTTGGTTCCAAATAGAGATTGAGTGTAAAGTATTGAAGCCTTTACCTTTCATCCACTCTTGTATGTCTTCAATTTCTGGATGAGTCTGAAGTGGTTCATTCCCCATGATTCTATCTTTCCAGATTGAAGTTGATTTTCCATTGCCTGGGATTTTAGAAACGTATCTACTCATTAATGGAATTGTTTTTTTAACAAGCTTCCAGACATGGGTACATTGTCTTATTGGGATATTTCCATTAAGCAATCTTTCCTTGGTGCCATCCATATATTTTGATAAACGAGTATTTTTCCACTAGCTCTCTTTTCCTGTTATTAATCTCCATACTATTTTCATACCCAGTGCTGATTCATGAGCCCAGGTATCTGAATTGATAAACCTCCTTGTTCATAAGGGAGAACAACTTGCTCCTACCTAACCAGGCTATATTTTTTGTTTTCTTGCTTCCTCCCTTGCCACAAGAAACTTCTTAAGATGAGCTCCATTTGTTTGTGGGCACTTGTTGGAGCCATGATTATTGCACATTGGTAGATAGGTAGTGTTGCAAGGAGTGCTTTGATTAGTATTACCCTTCCTACCATGTTCAGCCACATCATACCCCAACTTTGAATTTTGTTTTTCATTTTTTCAATTTGTTTAGTCCATATTTCTGTTTTCATGTTCTCTTTTGAAATTGGAAGTCCCAGATAGAAGAAGTGTGTACTTTTTTCCTGAACAGGGATGTCTAAAATTTGTGAGATCCTTTGCATAGTTCTTGGGGGGTGTTCCATCCATATATCTTGCATTATGCATTGTTTAGTAGCCCACCTGAGACTTGTAGAAATTCATCCATAACTTTTTTGAACCTTGCTATTATTGTTGAATCCCCTCCCAGCAACAATGTATCATCAACAAATAGAGAATGGTTTATTGTTTTTAACTTCTTTTGCAATTCTGATCCCTGTGATGTTTCTTTCCTTTCTTTGGTTTTCCAAAGCCTTGCTTAAAGTTTCCACTATTATAATATATAGGAAGGGAGAGAGAGGAGAACCTTGCCTGAGGCCTCTTGTACTTTGAAAGAAGTCACTTGGCCTTCCATTTATGAGAGGGGCAATCCAAGTGTTAACACCCAGGTTGTTCCCTATGACTCCCAAGGGAATACGGCCAGGGTAACCACTAACCAATCTTTGGACTACAGCTTCTAGCCCAGCTGTAATTAGAGAGGGCTCTCTCTGTAAGGTTTGTCACTGTTTTAATGGAGTTTTAGGCTAGTTATGAAGTGAATGTTTGATTGTTTTTTATGTTTGGTTGGGAGGATGCTTCTGATAATTTTAGAGCGTTATCTGCAGGTGAGACTAATCCATTGGGTAATGGGGTCTGTAGCTGTTGTTTCCTTGAGATCCTGGCTTAGTGCAGCTGGAATTATAGGGCTTGTGTGTATTTCACAAAACAAACTGTAAATTGTGATGGTGAAATGATAAACAACTAGCAAAGAGCATTTAAGGATTCTTTACTGAGCTGGGTAGTGGGAAAGAGGTCTACTACTTAGGAGCAATTACTTGAATTCCTGAAATAATAGAGCACTGTGATGATATAGTATGAAAGGTAGCATTTAGGAATTACTCTTTCGATACCATAACAGAAGAAAACATATGAAATAGCTTGGATTGAGCTCAGGGTGATCAATGATTAAGTCCTGGGACTATTCTTTTTCCTTGCTATTTAGATATTGAGTACATGGAGAACATGAAAGATATATGAAAGTATAGTAAACATATATATAACAGAGAGTAACGAGAAAACTTATTGAGCCATGGAATACACAGGAATCCTGCAACTTTCAGCCATACACCAACAAGACATCAAGAGAGACAATGCTTCGGGAAATCCCATCATCCTTTGTATTAGTTGTCTGAAGATTTACAACATAAGAGTAACAGAAGAGATGTCAAGAGATTTCTTACATCCGGAGTCCAACCCCTGCTAACAAATGCGAGGGGGAATATATAGAAGTCTATTACAAAATATCTCAGGCACGAGTCATCTGAGAGGAAAAATATCTTCTTACACTTGTACTGGGCTGGTAGATGAGAAGTTATTACAATCTTTAATGAGCTATAAAAGCTATTAACTCCTGTCAGAACAATCTTGGCATTTAGGACTTACGGAGTTGGTTGGAGTCTGCTGAGTGCTTTGACATAACTACTGAATAACGTGTCCATGCAGCTGTAGTTTGTGTGTCCTCTTGGCCCTGTCAGAAAATGGTCAGAGACTGCTGACTTGGTGGCTCTTGGAGTTGACTGAGGGTATACCACCAAGTTTTGTGCATTTCTTTATCTTTTGGTCAGCTGTCATGGTCCATATGCTGGGTCCACATTCAGCTGCTTTAAATGCTCACTTTATCCTTCTGTTTGTCCTGTATTTGACCTGGAGCTGGCAGTGACTGGACAGCTGGAGCTACCGTGGTAGAATTCTAAGCATTGATTGCCACTAGTCTTCCTTAGGCATCTGATGCCTCCTAATCTTTATTAAGGTCTCATCGGCTTCTGTATATCTAAAGAAATTAGGAGGAGTCTCAAAAAGGTGATTCAGTTCATTTTCAATAAAGAATAGGCCTCCCAATTTATCATATAAACTCTGTCCTGAGGGCGGCCCTATCTGTTCAGATGTACTGCTAGATGCAGTAATCTGATTCTCAATGTATGTTACCATTCTGTTGGCAAACTGCTCCTGGGAGACCAATTTTCCTGCACTGGTTAGGAGACTGGGCAAGCCTTTTGCTTGCAGTTCTGCCATCTTGACCTTGAATTCCTCCACATCTGCTGTGATCTCATAGCACTTCCTCTCCATAGCTTGTACATAATCCTGAGGGTGAGCACTTTCTTGGCAATGAGAACAGCTTCTGTTCTGTTGGGAATACCTATGGCTGCTAGTTCCTCCTGCTCCTGCCTATTTAGGAAGTCTATAATATTGTTGGCCTGATCTGGTCTGTTTCTCAGTAGTGTTTTGGCCTTATTGATTTCTATTTGTGCTTGGCCCAGTAATTCCATCTGCTGATGTATTGTTTTTATTGATTTCCATTGCTGTGTGATGGATCTGCTTATTTTGGCCCATAAGATCCTTTTTATTTCGGCCATGGCTGTTTCCATATTCAATTCTTTTTCTAAGGCCTTTATCTTGTCCTTGAGGGCCTTTATTTCTTTGCCCTGCTCAGCCACCATTATCTTGGACTTGTCATATTTGGACTCTAGCTCTACCAATTTCTCCTTGGTTTTCTTTATTTCATCGGCCTGGAGTTCCATCTCTTTGACAGCCTTGGTTAGGTCCTCTATACTTGGATTGGCCTTTTGGGCTGCTGATGTACCTGCTGCTTCTGTTGTGGGGGCCACTGTTGCCCCTGATGTTGCTGCTGTTGTGGAAGTAGTTGGAGGAGCTTGGGAAGTAGATTCTCCCTATTTGTCTTGTATTGCTCCTTCCAGCTCTTTCTCCAATTCACGGATCCTCTGATCCTGCTGCAGTAAGAGGTCTAGCTGGTCCTCAGCTTGTTTTTGCTTTTGAAGCTCAGCTGTTTGAGGGTGCTCGGTGGGCTGCAGCTTCAATGTCTTCCTTAATGCATTGAGATCATCATCTTTCTTCTTTATGAGGGCCTTAACACCTGTCGGATCACTAGGATCATGCCCTAGATCAACAATGATATCTTCAAGAGATTTTATTCTATTGTCCTTGGCTTTGAAGGACATCCTCTCAATGTCTAACTGAGTGTTGGTATTTTTTAAAGACTCTTTCAGCTCATGGGCCAATGTGGCCTTTTCTACTAAGGTGGCATAGACCATCTCCCCAACCTGCTTGTGGAGTTCAATCTGGTCCATGCAATGTATATCTTTAGCTAGGACCTCCACCCTTGTCTTTATCAAATCTGCAGCTGTCTTAGGCTGCGGCCCTTTGGGCTTAAAATGACTGAATATTATTTTCTCTTCTTGGATGTCATAAACAGACATCAGTCTCTCTTGCATGGCTGGTGTAGCATCTATGAACTGTTTATACACCTCAGCCCTCAATAGCTCATTTTGAGCCTTTATTTGCTTAAAGGAAGCCTTGGTGCTCTTTGGCTTCTTGCTTTGTTGTGATTGAGAGGTCACCTCCAAGCTAACCTGTAAAGTTTGCTCCTGCTGAAAGGAGCTTGTCCCTGTGTGTTGGCTGCTCTCCCTGTCCTTTGCTGTAATGTTCAAGACATCTTCAGTAATGTCTTCCACCTCTGGGGAGTCTGCCCTTTGCCTTTTGGCCTCTAGCTGGTGGGAGGATCCACTGAGAGGAGTGGACTCTTCTCTTTGTCTTTTTACTGCCCTTTCTTCATGTGATGGGGTCTGCAGAACTGGGACAGTCAATGGCTGAGTTTGAGGTGGTGGTGTTTGCGTTGTGGGAGTTTCTGGCAGCCCATTCTGTGGCATAAGAGTTTGTTCTTGTTGCTGGCCCGTTTCCTGCTCTATTTTCTGCTCTGTCTGCTGCCCTGTTTCCTTCTCTGTCTGTTGCTCTGTCTGTTCCTCTGTCTGTCCCTTTCCTGGTTCATCCTCTGCACCCATTATGCCTTTGCCTTTGTCCATTGCTGCTGTTGTTGTAGCAGGTGCCTGTGGTGCAGTCCTTGCAACCGAGGTCCCTTGTCCTACTGAGTAAGACAGTCTGAAGGGTACCTGCTGCACATAATCCAGGTCAATTGTCTTCTCAAGCTCTTTGAAATTTTTAAGCATTCTTTCTTCCTCAGTTAGGCTCTCAACTAGAGTCCGGCTGCCATTCTTGTAAGTTGGCATATTTTTCTATGTGTGGGTATTGGCAATGCTTAATAGCTAGGAGCCTATACTTATTTCTTCTAACAGAGATGAAACCTTGAGGGTCATAAGGGACCCATCGAAAACTATAGGAAAGCTTGTAATTGTCCTTAAGGATCAAGTCTGCAGCTTCCCATCCTTCCTTCTTGTTCATGATGAAGCGGCCCATTTCATTTTTGAAATTAAGGTGGGCCTTTTTCTTTTTCTTGGAGCTGTGGAAGTGGGTGAGGTCTGACTGAATTAATTGCCTGTAATACTCCAAGGCAAACAACCTCATAGGTACGTATTTGGGGAGCCTGTATGGAAAGAGCTCACATCCATAGACCCTGAATACAGTATGGTGTTCATATAGGTACCAGTCACCTATTTTGTTATTCTTAGAAAGCTGCAGAGCTTTCTTTATCTCATTAGATATCCTGGGAGGAGGGGACTTCATCAACATGCAAGAGATTGGGTATACAAACTGGTCAACAAATTCACAGTAGGTATAGGGTGAATTTGTGACCTTGTGATAAACTGAGGTCCAGAAGATAACAGATCTTCTTTCCCCTGTATGATCCAGCCTTCTGATGTAGCATGGGAAGGCTTCAGAATGATAAAACATGAACAGATGGTAGATGTAAGCTGAGTATCTGAAGACCCCTTGTCTGTCCACTTTAGTCAACTAATCATGAATTTTATTGGCTATGAACTTAGCAAAGTTATACTTTCGGGTAGGGGGTTGGTATGGGCTGTAAACAGACAGCAACACTAGCATGTCTTTATCCACATGCTCACTATTTTGGTATCCCAACACATAGGCTATCATGTCTAGTAACAGCCTGCCTACATCATTGAAATGTTCATTCAGATAAGGAGGTGGCTTTGTAGTCTGGCACTCAGGTCTCATGAAGGTCCTGATGACCTTTTGCAGCTCTTCACTGGTCATCTTGTCACCAGCTTCCAGCAAATAATTCATGGAGAATGGGATCAGCAACTCTGTTTGATCAAACTATAACATCTTGTTTATGGACTCAGCATTTATGTAAAAGAGGATCCTCCCTGATGGAGTGTTGATAGCTCTGTGCTGGACATCATAGTGTTCAGCACATAGGTGAATGATTTCGGGGAAAACATTCACAGCTGGGAGACAGTAATAGGGCAGGTTTGACTCCCAAATCCCATGTGTACCATGCCCCTCCTTATAGTCTTCCCTCAGTTGACTGAAGGTCTGCAAGAAGTCCCTGTTTCCTTCAAAGTCTCCAATGAGACAATCCTTGTCAACTAATGGCAAGGCCTCCAGCTCCTTATTTGTTTGACTTAGTGAGGCCACACTGATGGATGAGGTTGCAGGAGATGCCATGATATAAACTAATCTGTACAGGTAGAGGTAGTGGTTTGACAAGTCCTTAAAGACTTTTAGCAGCAGGTCAACTGTAAACACAGTCTAGTGTCCTTCTTTTAGTGGAAAATGAAAGCTGGCTTTTGTAGTTTGCTGCGAAATTCATAGGGATGTGAGTTGCTTAATGACAAGCTGTAGAGATAGTGAGGTTTCTCTGGTAAGAATGCAGGTGGCCTGTACTTGGCAAAAGAGAACAATGCCGAGTACCTCGAGGGCAATCTTGGGGTTTTTAGCCCGTGGAACGAGCACTCCACTGTCAAGTTGGGGTTTAGGGGTGGTGCATGTTACTTGGGTTTACTTCAGGTAACAGGCAGAGCTGAATTCAGGAGTTTAGCAGTCTTTTAATGGTGAATTTTTACAGAGAATTGAAATGCATGGGCGAAGTGGGAAACTGGTGAAATACCTGGAAAAACTAGCTTGGACGCTTGCGAGCCGGGCTATGGAGGCTTAATGCCGTCGAATTGTGGACTTGCAACGGTTGAAATCTTGAATTTGTTGGCTGGAGGACAAATTTCGCGGCAGCTGGTCGACAACGGCTCCTTCTTTTGCGCATGAAAATGACTTAAAACGGCTCATTTGGTCGTTTATAACGTTAAATTTTGGAAAAAGTGGGCATTTGGCGCTTTTCTGCCGATGACGTCAGCATGACGTCATGGTGGGGCCTAGGTACGGAAGTGACGTGGCGATGAGGTGTGAGCCAGGGTGGCAGGACACGGTGGCGGGTAGATGCGGTGGCAGGGCTGCATGGAGGGCCATGGGACGCGGGGGCGGGTAAAGGTGAGGTGACGTCAGGATGACATGCGCGTGACGTAGGAGGGAGGGTGTGGTAACCGGGATGGTGGTAAGCGGGTTCCCCGCACCACCTTTGGGCAAAGGCGGTATCGGGGAGGGGGGCTCTGAACAACCCCAGCGCCCGCCACGCGTCCCTGTACGGGGCGGAAAACCACTTTCCCCGGATGCTAAAGGTCGGCAGATCGGGGAGTGAAATTGACCGCCCACCGTAAGATCTGGGCGGCAGAGATCGGACGGCTGGCGGGTCCTCCGACGGGTCGTGCAGGTTGGGAAGGGGCCCGCCAGCCGATTAAAATATTCATTTAAATATTTCGGGCGGAGAACCTTGGGATAGTGGGTTTTATGGTTTTTTCAGTTTTTCTCATAATTTCAAAAGGGGTTATGGGTAGGAGGGGTTTGTAGGGTCTTTCTTTGCAAATGAAGGCCTAATGAGTGAAATAACTTGGAACAGGGAGAGAGATGAAAAGGAGGTTCATCAAAGTGACCAGGTGTCATTTTGATCCCTTTTTAAAAGACCATATGGCTATAATGCCGAGGGGAGGGATATTTATACAAACTTTGGGGTTTATACACCATGGTGTTAATACTAGTAGGGGAAGGGTAAGATAGGGGAGTTACATAATAGAGTCAGATGTTAATGTGGGGGGAAAATATGAATGAGGATCAATACAACTAAGTTTTCTTGAAAACAACTTAGTGTAAAGAGAAGATCAAAATGAAAAGATTTTTGCACAAGAAATGTGGCTTTTAAAGGCCATAAGAACCATCACCAAGCCTTGAGTCTCTCTTATGTACACAGCTTGTGAAGGGGTGTTAGTAATGAGTGATATACAAATGGAAAAGGGAAGTTAGTCATACTCCACTGTGTTGCTTTGCCTGTACATGGTTAGCAAAGTTGATCTTGGAAGAAACACCAATTCTGCCACCCCATCTACCTACCCAACTATTTTGCCTAGCATTTTTTATTTCTTCTTGTAGGGTGCACTTAGGCTTGCAAACCCTTTGTGTGCATTTTCTTTTCCATTGGCTTTTTGCTTTCATTTCCTATCTAGCACTACCCTTATTTCTTCCAAGGCCCCAGATTAAGCAGTTGGGAACCTTAGTTTCTCTGCCTAACTAATGATCTGCCAAGATTAAACAGTTTGGACAGATTTCTTTCTCTATTCTACAACAAAAATTGAAAACATGGCATGATCCAGATTAGACTGTTGGATCATCCATCAAAATAGAGTCCTTATCAAGATAAAGATACACCTTGTCTTTCCTGGAAAATATGGGATCTTTGTAGCAGCAAAGCAGAGCATATTTGGCACTTGAATTTGCCAATCATGAAAGATGAAACCTATTGGTATAGGTATCCAACACTCAACATTCCCCCATTCCTTGGCCTGCACCCAGTGTTCAATGTGGACCGCCTTCGGCCATACCTTCCACCATTACTAGACACATCCGACATTGTAGAACAGCTCCAACCCACAGAATTAAATCCAGATTGCATGGAACAAGTTGCAACTGATCGGATCATGGACACACAGATCAAGAACACTCGCCAACATAATATCCAACTGTACCGAGTTGTCAAAGCAGGCCAACTCCTTCAGCAGGGCAAGTGGTTCACCAGGGAACAGGTTCAGCAGAAGTTTCCTCATCTCATGGGCGAGCTCAACGCAATGGGGACCATTGCTTCCTAAGGGGGGAGGAATGATCCAGGTGGATATTGGTGGCCACCTGCCAAGTCCACATGGACCCCCACCATTGTCTTTCTCAGCATTTTCAGTTTCCTTAATTGTAGCACAACTTACTAATTTTAGCAGTTTTTCGGGTCCTGAACTTCCGGAGCCGTTTTGAGGCCCTAAACGACGTTTTTTGGGAATCCAGGGGCAACACGGGTCCATGGAACATGGATGGTGTTGCCCTCGTTCCACTGAATAGTGCTCGAATAGATTTTCTAATGAGCTTATTGTACGCGTCCAAACGGAGATCATATCTAAGTTACGACCCCAGGAAGTTGATGTACCAACTTACCCCCAAACGGGGCCCACAGTTTGGCGTTTCATCTCCTAGGGTAAGGTTTTGGAATGTTAAGGGTTTTTCATTATTTCTCAACAATAAATAGGCCTTCGAGCCTCATTGTAAGTCAGTTAAGAGGCATGTAGCCAACACATCTCTTCTCAGAGATAAGCTACCATTGCCCTAGCTAGTTTATTTCCATTTCTAATTGTAAGCATATTTCAGTATTTTCCATTAATGAAATGAAGTATTATTTCCGCTGCATATTTGTGTATATGGTTATCTCTGTAATTTGTTGCGTTCCTGTTTAAATCCGGATCATTCACTCAATGAACCTTTTGTATATCACGTGTGTTCATGGTATACTAAACAATACCCATAATTTGACTACATATTGGAAAATACCTCTAAAAGTCAACTTATTTAACCCCTTACCAATACGAACCCAATACACCTTCCCAATTTCTAAAACCCCTAATTTCACTAGATACTGTAGGCATCCATTTTTTCATCAACATTCTTTATATCCCTTTATATATTTTCATTAACATCGAACTCCATTTTTTATACCCTATAATATAAAAACCGTTTACCCTATTATATGCTCAATATATTATCTCATTTTTTCCTCAATATATATCCCCCAATATAATGCATATGGTATGGAATTTCTCCCCTAGTTAAACCCCCATGGTATCATTCCTAAGAAATAAGTTAGAAGCACTTGAGAAGATCAAAATCTTCAAAGCATTAGCAGAAAATCAAACAAGGTGTAAAATAAAGAGTATAAGATCAGATAGAGGAGGTGACTTTACATCTGAAGAATTTGCAAACTTATGTGATGAACTTGGTATAAAAAGGCAGTATACTATTGTAGACACTCCTTAACAAAATGGAGTTTCAAAGAGACAAAACAGATTTGTCCAACAAATGGCCAGAGCCATGATGCAAGAAAGAAACATTTCACAAACTTATTTGGAAGAAGTAATTCACATTCTAAATAAGGCTCATATTAGACCAAATTTTGACAAGACACCATATGAATTATGTCAACGTAATCCAAAATATATCAAACATTTTAAAGTATTCGGAAGTAAGTGTCATATCAAAAACAATGATGAAAAGTTAAGGAAGTTTGATTCGAGGTTAGATAAAGAAATATTTTTTGGATATTAAACAAAAAGTAAAGGATACATGTGTTATAATAAACATATGCATAAGATTGTGGACTGTGTATATGTAATTTTTTATGAAGAGTTACCTAACAAGAACATGAACACAAGTTTTATCAATCCTCCACATCATCATAACAATGAAGAAGAAGGAGAACATATTGAAGGTTTAGAATATATAGAGAATCATTCAAAGGATCCCTCAAGGTATGTGCAAAAGAACCATCCTGATAGTCAAATTATTGGTGATAAAAATGCAGGAGTTCAAACAAAGAGGAAACTAATAAAAGTAATAGATCAAGCCCAAATTGCAATGAAGTCAAAGATTAAACCAAATATTTTTTCAAAAGCTAGCAAAGAAAAACATAAGATAGATGTTATGAATGAGGAACTAGATCAGATTGAGAAGGATAATACCTGGGAACTAACACTTAGAACAGTAGGAAAGAATATCATTGGTAAAAAATGGGTATTCAAAAATAAGTTGAATGAACAAGGAAAGATTGTTAGAAAGAAAGCAAGACTAGTTTGCAAGGGATATTCATGGGTAGAAGGATTGGACTATGAAGAAAATTTTGCCATAGTGGCAAGGTTAGAGGAAACTAGAATGTTTATTTCCTTTGCTTGTTATAAAGATTTAGAAGTGTACTAGATGGATGTAAAGTCTTCTTTTCTAAATGGAGAAATTGAGGAAGAAGTCTATATAGAACAACCTGAGGACTTCTTATTATTGGGTAATCCTAATGATGTATGCAGGTTAAAGAAGGCATTATATGGACTTAAACAAGCACCACCAACATGGTACTCTAAGTTGGACAAGTACCTTCAAAATCAGGTTTTTAAGAGAGGTGCAGTTGATAGTAACTTGTGTGAAAATTTGGAAGCTAAAATTTCTACTGCAACAACTAATTAAGTTTCTTTTATTTGTTAAATTACTAAAAAAATTATTTACTGCATCCTACAACAAATACTGGAACTAATTCACTGCAACCTTCACCAATTAAAATTATATGCGGAAACAAGAAACTAATCAAGAAAGAAATAAACAAAAAATTACACCGTTATTTTTGGACAAATGTCCCCGAAAAAATCCAATGCAGGAAAACCAAAGCAACAACTAAGGGTTTGTATTATTTAAGCAGTAGTTTTCTTAATACAATCTTTGGATGCCTTGTTGGCTATCCAATACAAAGGATATGACTGGCAAAAAGATGAGTGAGATATACCTCACACTATCACTGGAGATCATGATTGATCCAGCCACAGAATTGTTAGTCCCTTGCTTCCTCTGCACATTCACTGCATAGGCCTTGCGTCACAGCTTCTAGGGACTGTGTCACTCCTTCTGCAGATTAGTTTCCCTCTGATACTTTTATTTGTATCCTCCTGGTCTCACACCCCATCTTTTGGCTCCAGAAATTTACTTCTCTAGCAAAATACAAATCTCCTCTCAAGCTCTGCCCTGCTTTTGCATCAGCCTACACTACCCAGTGTGGCCTCTACGCTGCCTCTTCTAGATCTCTCTATGCCTCCTCTGAGATGTATTGCTAGATTAGGAAACTCTTCAATTGGAACTATCCCTACCCCTCACTCCAAGAAATCACTTCGATCTTCTCTCTAGCAACTGTTGTGTTACTCTCTTTGAGAATTTCGATCTCTTGATCTCTCACTGATGTATTTTTCAAATGACCATCAAGCCTCCTCTTATAATCCATTAGTTGAGAACCAACATCCCAGATTAGATTCTAATCAATGGCTTAGATCATTTTGGCATGATCCTCGTCTTCTTCTAGAAGTTTCACCCACAGTTTGATTAATACCCTTTAATTATTTTAATTTCCTAAGTTTGGACTTAGGCATTTGTTATAGCAGCTACAACCGCCCTCCAAATTTTTTGCCTTAGCTTCATTTTGGAGCCTCCCTACCAACCATCCTTAGCAGCATGTCTTGCACAGTCAAGTACATAGGCTTCAACTCTATTTCAATGGCCTGCTGGCCTGTGCATGTCAGCTTGTTTGTCTCCCTCCCGCAGACCAACATTTCGAACTTAGACTATTTTCTACCTAAGACACTCCCCCAAAAAATTGCACAATTATGGAGGGGAACCATCCTTCCCTCTAGCAATTATGAAAATAAGATAGGCATCCTGCTAGGCTCCAGAATTGCACAGAGAAGTCAAGCAGCCCTCCTATAGAAAACAATACAATCTGACCTAGCATTGGGCCTCAACCTAGAAATTGTGCAATTCTAGGAGGCAGTGACCTACTCAGCCAAGAAATTGCGTAATACCTGATAGACACCCAACTCTACTTAGCCCAGAAACTACGCAAATTTTCATCCCAGGCTCATAGAACGATGCATGTACCTTCAAGGTTGACCAGTTCCCTCCAGGATTGAGCAAAACTGATTTTCATGCATGAGAATATTTTTCCGAAATAGCAAAGGGTAGCATGCAAAAGGCATCCCTAGATTTGAGCGGTCTATTTTTAGCAGCTGGAGGTTACATGCAAAGATCATTTTAGAAACCTCTCACCAAGTGGTGCTTTTCTCGTAGATTTGTGTTATGCACGTCATAACCTCGATCTTATCAAAACTTATGAACTAGACATTGCAGAGCTCATTCCTCACATCGATCTTGCAGCTCTAACATCCCACATCTCATCCAAGATTCTTCGGCACTTTCAGCTTAGATGTTTCAGGGTAAATCTAATTCTCATGTCTTGCATTGCATTCTGTCACTTTTTCTGTTTTGCTTTGTGTAAGTGTTGTCTTCTTGATTTCAATGATCGTTTGTTGTTGTTTTAATGTATGTTAGCTTGTAGAAGCACCGTTTCAGTTTTCATTTTCATGTAACTGTTTTCACATGCATGACACTGTTTTTGCACCAATGGTCGTCGTTGTGGTGACCCACTTCACACACATGCATGCTTTCCATTTTTCTGAATCTTGCACTTGTTGTTTGCATGCATGACCATGCATTCTTCTTTACACTCAGTTTCACCATGCATTCAAACTTCTCATGTTTTCAGTCGCTCGTTGGTGGGTCTGGGTTGCCTTGGGCCGAAACTTGCCTTGCCCAACTAGCATTACACATTTATGGAAGTGAAGTCTCTTCCTTCCCTCTAGAAATTGTACAAGTGTAGCCCAACACTAACCTCCAGTATTTTATTGCACAATTCTGGGAGGCGGTGCCTTGTTGGCCCTAGAAACTACACAATGCAGTTTGCTAATTTGCATGTCGCTACTAACTAAAATTGTACATTGCACAGTTTCAGTCCTTAGCAGGCCAGGATGGATTGTACATTGCACAGTTTCATCATTCAGTCAACCTCTCGACAACATGAACTGTGCCTTGCATAGTTTTGGAAGTCAGTCTCTGAGCCTCCCAGTGAAAATTGTGCAATCTTCAAAGATAGTCACACAGGTATGTTGCATGTCAGTCCTCTAGTTTTTTTTGTTTTCGACTGAAAAATTTCTTGCCATGCGGGTCACTATGTCTCCAGGTATCACAAGTGTTCATCTTCCTCTCAACAACACATGTATAATGGCTTCCAAGAGAGCATAGTCAAAGGCACTGTTGAGAGTGCAACTGGGGATGCAACTGATCAAGTGTCTATTAACTTTCCTATCTATGATGACATGAATTTGTTCATGGACAAGGATATCTAGATGAAATGGAAGTGGCATCATAGTGAGCAGCACCATTAGCAACAGCAAAAGGTAGCAGACATGTGTGCGATAAATGCAAGAGGATGGTTGTTGACAGTGTAGAGGCGAAGCAAAGTTGAAAGTTTGAGCAGATCCAATTGTGATGAAAGCATCTTTGGAGATTGAGGCTATGAGGTGACAACACGATAGGAGGATTGCGCAAAGGTAAAGAGAGAAATGAAGAAGGTTTTATAGTTGTTGAAGCAACAGCTCAAGGAAGAACATGAGCTGCATAGATGAGAGAAGGATTTGCAGCAGGAACAAGTACAACAAGAGGTGCAACATGCACAGACTGATGAAATTGCACCCATACAAGTTATAGACCCATCCAACATCTTGCATGGAGCATATAGGGTGGGTAGTGCCGTCGATTGCATGCAAGGGTGTTTAGAAGCATGGATGAAATTATGTGCATGCATGTGATCCAACCCATTGGTACACTCATTGAGGCGAAGACAAGAACCAAGTCCAACCAGAGTTGAACATGTATTTTGATAGGTTGATGTGCATAGTCACCAGCACACAGTTGGAGATCAGCACAGACATTATGCATCAGTATGTTGTTGATCCAGTGGCACTCAAGATGATGATGCACATGTTATCAGACAAGTTGGACACAGGAGCCATATCAGTGTACCCAGGTGCAACGGAGGCAAGAGTTCTCTTATAGTAGGATGTCACCATTGAGCATGTAGACACCATGATGGATGACCAAGCTTGGCATCAGTTTGCCACCATCGATCATGAAGATTTGGTCTTCCCACAACTGTTTGAGTCTTAATGATAGCTTGCATGGCTTTCTCAAGCCTATTTTGTTTCACATGGGTACATGTGCATATTGTATGTAACATCTTGTAAAGTGAAAGTCCAAGTGTCGATAGTTGAATGTAACAATCATATAGTAGTTGAAGAGTCATGAGGGTAGGTGAAGAGTCACAAAGGGGAATGTCAAGGGTCACCCCACCCTTTGCTATTTATAGAACCTCATAACTCATTATAAGGGATTTTGGGCAGCCAAGCTTCCTATAGGAGTATCGTAGAGAAAGCTTGGAGAGTATTGTAATGAGCCTTGTCTTCTCCCTAATGCAGAGCTAGTACATCTCCTTGGAGAAGCAGGCAATAGTGACTATAACATTCTGTTATCGAGATTAGCGGTTGTTCTTGGTTGTATTGTATGATTGGAACTTTCACTTCTTAATATAATAGAGCCAACATGTTTCATTCATATGTTGTTATTGTATTTCAGTTATCTTGGTGTTAGGAATGGGATCCCCCAAGGATAGTTTTGGGGCTAAAAGCCCATGTTTTGGGTCAAATTTTGTAGTAAAGTTGTAAAGTCTCCGCATCTTGTGGTCATGGAGCGTGAAGGTGTCATGAGTCATATAGGGTTGTCCGCCCTTATTTTGTAAACTAAAGTCAGTTGTAAAAGATCTACCCATGGTCCACGGACCATGGGATTGTCTAAAAAGAGCTAAGTAAGCTCTAAGTAGTTCAAAATAGTCATGGGTTGTAGAAGATAGTTATATGTTGAAGTAAGAAGTCTAAGTTTCAGGTCATAGCATAGGTAGAGGCTCTACAATGGAGTGCACAGAGGCCTAGGGTGGAAGTCCACAACCGAGTGTGCGGACCCCTACAGTTGAGTGTGCAGGGTGGATAGAGTCTGTAATCCTCTAAAGGTATCAATAAAGAGAAGCATTCTACTAATTCTATGACTTTGTTTCCTGTTAATGCATCTTGACATGTTATATATGAATTTCATTTATAATGATTATATGATGCACGAATGTATGTAATTACGTTGGTTAAATGAATGCAAGTAAGAACATCTATTTACGTGGTGCTAACTATGATTATTTAATAAGATAAGTAAGATACTTAAAATAGTTTGGGAATCTGCACGATATGCTATATTAGCAGTGTGAAAGTACCTAAGCCACAGGTTAGGGCTGCACGAAGGTCAATCGTACCTTTTCATGGAGGTACTAAAGGGTGGAATAAAGGGTGAGTCTAACAAGCCCTAGAGCTAAGTGACTTGAACGAAAGTAGAAATAGAAGGAACAAACTGACATCACGACCATCTCAGGGTGTGGAAACTTGGTTCTGGCATCCCCCCATACTACTTCGGGTGAGACTTCAATTTGCACTTTACGGGCTGATGCTCAAAGGGCTAGTAGTGTAGGGATTTGTTTGACTAACTAACGTTAAAACTGGGTTAGGCCCCACCAAGCCAACAAATGCTTCCGTTGCCGAGAAGAGAATCTACATAAGAGATGTGTGATTTCATATCATTGGAATCCAACTATGAAAGAGATCTAAGACTGGTAGGATAGGAAGATCCATGAATTCATGGTGTAGGAGAACAAAAACCCGCGACTGACCAAGGAATAATGGCTGGACAGGTCCCTATATACAGAAATACACGAGGCCTTTTTTTGTTCCTTTCCGGTTGAGCTATACGTGTGGATTGCAAAGCTAGCATATAGCCAAAGAAGGTGGAGACTTGATAGTCCTGTCGTTTGGACCCTGGATCTAGTATAGAAATTGGAAGCATCTAGGGATAATATCACTTGCGATGTCGATCATTGGCTCGGTCACATCATAGGACAAAATCTTTGCCTTGAAATGAAAAGTTTGAAGCAAGACAAAACTGTTCGCCCAGAGGTATGCAAATAGGTTCTGTGCCTAAAATGCAAAGGTCAGGTACATGAAAAAGACCATTGCCTGGTCCTTGCAAACTACATTGCAAGAGGGGGACCGATGCCTTTAACGTCAGAAGCTCAAGCAGGATCAAGTCCGGGGCCTGCATTCTGGTGTGCTATATGTCAGGTATCAGGAAAACATGCCACATATAACTATCATTTCCTGCAAAAGTTTGTATAGACACTGAAACAACTGTTATGCAACTTCTGTAGGTTGGTAGGGCATGATGAGCATAATTTCAGAAGCTATGAACTAATGATGGATAGAACTCCCTCTTATAGGATTCAAGCAGGTACGTGCCCCCCTGAATAGAGCATGGGGATGGCGCAGACAGGGTTTTAGGGGTGTGGATGAGGCCGAGGCAGAGAAGGACCTAGCAAAGGTCGGGAACAACTAATCTGCTACAATTATGGAGGACCAAGACACTATGCCCACAATTTCACTAACCCAACACGTTTTTCGTGCAAATACTTCACTTTGTTTGATCATGAAATGGAAGAATGTCCTACGTTAATAGCCAAGATATGTACCACCTCAACTGACTTAGAACCTATAGATGATGAGGTTTGAGCCGTGCAAAGAGGATCCAAAAGCAAATATAGTGCTTCAAAGTGGGGTCACAACATGAGATGATAAGGGGAAACAACTCAAAGATAACACATGGGTTTGCAAAGCTCTGGCGAAGGAGGCTAAGTTCAATTTGGAGGCACACGTGAAACATTCATGGAGGCGAAGAAGAGCTTCGCTAAGGCCTCCACCTCAGGGAGCAAGGATAAGCCTAATCAAGAGATGGACCCTTCTATGCTTACAACCTTCCTAGAGACCTGCATGAAGTTACTGCGCAATAGCAAGGTTTTGAAGGGATTACAAGAGCTTATAAATAGATGCACCAGAAACACTTCGGGTGAGCCGCGTGTAGTACAAAAGATTGGTAAGCATAAAACAAGGATGGGATGGGAGATGATATTGACTGCGCAGATAAGAGAGTATGAAATGGATCAGGTTATTTTGGACTTGGGTTAGATGCGGACGTCTTACCGAAGCAGACTTGGGAACGAATGGGAAGACTCACACTGAAGTGGTCTCAAATTCAACTAAGGATGGTGAACCAACATAAGATCATCCCCATGGGGCGGCTGTAATGGGTGACTGTAGATATTGAAGGTGTGAGCGTGCTGGTTGACTTTGAAGTAATAGAAATTATGGATGATAAAAACCCATATCCTATGCTCCTTGGCATTGATTGGGATACTGATATGAATAGGGTAATCAACCTAAAGAAGCAAAAGATGATATTTGAGAAGAAATTGCTCCACGTAATAGTACCCCTAGATCCTGCTGAAGGATCACGCTATACTAAACCAATCCTCGATTATGAGAGCAATGAAAATTTGGAATGTATCTATAAGATAACACTGCGAGACCAAGATTGGGTGAATCCAATAGCAGATGGACGAATTACATGGCATTGCGAGAGTTCCTACACCTAGAACCCTGATGAAGAATTAGAGTGCTGGCAAAATCAGTTACATGAAGTAACTACACTGAGTTGTAACATGATGACCCTGTTGCTACGATGTGTGTCGTCAAAGGTAAGAAATATTCCCACTTATGATGTCTTAAATGAAGTAGATATCTTTTTGGATGCATTTGAGAGGGAGATACCAGAAAAGTAGCGCTTTTAGGTGTTGGACTAGGCACTATGCGCTACGCCTGCAAGATGGTGGGGTACACACAAGGGAAGCTTTGATGATTGGTGCGAATGTAGGAGGATGATGAGAACATGATTTAGGAAACTGAAGGTACGAATAACAGACAAATACGATGGGTAGGATGATTCGCATGTGCACTTGGTCAAATGGGCTCAGGCTTATGGAGAGAAGCCCCAACTTGAACGGGTGCACTTGTTTTGTCACACCCTAGATGTCATCCCAATGAACTCTACTTAGAAATAGAGGTTCGTCATGGTATAGGAGATTGGGATATTCTGCACGAAGGATTCATATTGACATTCAGCTTTGAAGACAGGTTTGACTATATTAACGAGGCATTACAAGAGGTGAAAGAAGCAATATTTAGGATACCACAGGATCCTTTGGACCTGACTCAGCCTAATTGGGCTACTCAGCTAAGTCACGCACTAGAATTCTATAACGTAACTGCTGAAGAAGAGGATGAGGATCCGCGAAAGATTAACATCCCTGAAACAAAAGGTCACCGCGAGGTTGAAGGACCACATATTGAGAATCTAGATATAACCGCACCGCTGAAAATAAAATAGATAAACATTGGTGTGGAGGAAGAGCCCAAATTCATGAATATTGGAGTTTACAGACCTAAAAGGGATAATTAGGGACCTAGGTGTTATAAAAATCACATTGAAGCCCGACGCAAAGCTGGTTAAGCAAAGACCTTTCCATCTCAATCCGAAGTATAAGGAAAAGGTCCGCTTAGAGCTAGACAAGATGCTCACGGAAGGCATCATTGAGCCTATGGAAGAATTTTATTGGGCGATAGACTTTGTGGAACCCATCCAGCCCCAAGGAAAGATGGGAGCGAGGTACATTATCACCGTGACATAGTATTTGACTCGATGGGCAGAGGCACAACCTAGTAAAGGATTGGACAAGCATGAATGCTACAAAGTTCCTCTTTGAGTATGTACTTACGCAATTTGGGTGTCCAAAGATTTTGATGAGTGATCATGTTATGCACTTTTTGAATTAAACGATCAGCGCGCTAATGAAGGAATTTTAGGTATATCACCAGGAGAGCATGCCTTATCACCCGCAGGCTAACGAGATGGTGGAAGAATTCAATAAAGTGATGGAGAACATGCTAACCAAGGTTTGCAACACTCAACAAAATGATTGGGACCTATGCATACTTGCAGTACTATGGGCCTATCAGATGACATGCAAGAAGTTGACTGGAAAAACACCCTTTAGGCTTGTCTATGGTGTTGAAGCAGTAATGCCCATGGAATACATTGTGCCTATTCTGCGCGTAGCGAAACTCACGAGTATGACAGAACATGGAGACTTGGAGGAGAGGCTCACGCAGCTAGTTGAGCCTGAGGAAGAGATTTCTGGTTGGATTTCACCAATAGGTCCAAAAGCAACGCAAAAAAGCATGGCATGATTGGCACATTAAGTTGCCCACCTTTAAGGTAAATGAACTAGTTTTGTTATATGACAACAAGTTTGATAAATTTATGGGGAAATTTAGAATGCACTAGTTAGGGCACTATGTCATTAAGGAGATTACCAACAAAGGAGCGGTTCAGTTGGTCAAATTGAAAGGAAAACCCTTCCCAGGAAAGGTGAATGGAAGTTGCTTGAAGCCATACACTGGTCATCTAGCCATGTGACCACATGAAGGTAGCACAGTCTTAGCACTCCAGGCAGTTGAAAGGAGGAATGGGACTATAAACTACACTGCTCGAGTTTCAGAGCTGCGTGGTTGGAGGATTGTGCGAAGCAAGGAAGTGTCCCAAGGTTTGCGACAACGTGAAGGGAGCTACACTACCCAGAGAGAAATCACACAGGTCAGCCAAAAAGTGACTGTTAAAGTCACTTTTCATGATTTGATGGTAGAAATGCGGCCAAATGGAGCTGACGACCGGCATTTAAGACGAAATTTATGGCTCAGAGGAGTAGACAAGGTAAGGTTGCTCAACCTGCATTGTGTGTCTCACTACAACTGCACCCTGGTTACAGTATTGGTCATCAAGAAGCTGTTATGCTTAGTGCATGATGGGTGTCTATGGCTAGAAGAACCAATACCCATCACTGACAGGTTGATCCACAGGATCATGCGATTGCTTTACACAAGAGAGAATCCGGCCATGATGTTTGGTGGAAAAGGTGGTGAGTAGGCCCTCGTGAAGTCCATGAAAGAGAAGTTCAAGTTGGTAAAGATGCCGTGCGGATATGCCATATCCAGCATCTGTGACATTGTTGTAAAGGTAGCTACGCAAATTTTGGTAGGGAAAGTAATGAGGAATTGTCACGTCGACAAGGTGTCAGTGCCTGTTGTTGCACTAGTAGCCCTGTGCACTAAAGGAGTCCAATTCAACTGGTCAAACTATCTTTGTAGTGAGTTCCTTGCTAACTGCCACAAAGCACAGGAGCTCAGAAAGACGTTCCACTACACGTGGCTCTTGCTAGAGATTGTGCTGGTAGCATGGGAGCTGCCAGAGGATAGTCAATTCCCTTCAGTCGTGCCAGACCTATTAGAAGTAGCAAAGTATGCTTTGTTGTGGGCGACCAAGGATGTGCAGTGCACCAAGGATAGCAAGATCTTCTAGATCTTGATGGAGTTGAACATCTTCATGGCCATCAATCGCAAACCGTGATTATCGCCTACAGTATATGCCAGCCTATAGGGCTATGTAGAGTTTAAAGTAGAATTTCACCATCTGTCCATTAGGGTGTGGAAGGACCCTACGCAGAAATGGTATGACTTGCCTTACCTGGCAACAGATAACGCCATTGATGCAGTACTTGATTAATGGTCGTCAGAGTGGCATGCTACAGCAGACTTGGTGGTGGGAAGGAGCAAGTCCATCGTACAGAGAAAGAATGAGGAGGCCACGCTAAAGATGACTCAATTGTCCAAAAAGAGAAAGAAGGGGGTTGCTGACAAGGCCCAAGCGGAGCGAAATTCCGCTCGGCAGATAGAGAAGTGATCAGGTGGAACAGAGTGAATCTCTAACAAAGGTGCGAGGTCACCTTCACCTAAGACAGAGGAGGAGACGGATGAGTAGATAGAATAGCATGACGCAGACCCACAGGCGACATCCACCCACATCAAGCGCCCAAGGGAGCAGGAGAAAGGAGGGTCCAGGAAGAAATCAAAGGCTACTAAGACATCACTGGACCCAATCATGCTAACAGAGGGTGATCTGCATGACATCGGTGACATGGTGCGAGATGTCACCATGGAGGCACTACAACAATTTGAGCAACAACAACAAATAATCATGGGGGCTATCCAGACGAGGCTACAGGAGCTGTAGACCCACGCATCACAAGCTGGCATGGTGTCTATTGTAGCATCTATTGTTATTTAAAATTCATTCTTTAATTTTATAAAAAATGAACAAAAATAAAATAAAATATTATATTCCAAAAACTAAAAGAGAATAAAAAGTCTAAAGCAGTTAATTATTGATGATGGCATTCAAATTCTAGCGGTATCATAAAATCTAAGTGATCATGGGATCAGGCGGCAGATAAAGTGCTTTGCAGGAGAGCAGCAAGCATGAGTTTTAACTCAGGCTGAACCCCCGTAGTTGACCATGGTATCAAGCTAGTTGACTGAGATCTATGGCCCAATATTACTGTGGGGGTTCCACCCCAATGAATATCCCGTACACTCCCTACTCCCACAGTGGGCCACCCTCATCCCTTCACTCCATCTCATCCCCTCCACGTCACCCCCCACCCTCATTCATTTTCAACCACTTCATCCACTGTCCCCGCCACTTCACCTGTCATTCCATTAATTAAGTTCATTAATTACAGTTTTTGTTTCCCCCTATTTGATTATTTTATATATAAGAGATCAACAAAACCTCGTTGTTTTAGCCATGTCTTAATATTAAGAAGTCTTGCAGCCATTTTAGTGAATCCAAGTTAGCAACTGTGCCAATAACTGTCATCAGTATCTATCACCTATAGTCACCATGGCCCAACAAGTAAGTTCCTCATCAGTTATTCCTACCCCCTTAATGGATGTTGAAAGAGATATTTCTAATACCCTTTGTACAATTAAACATATTTCATTATATCAAGACGTCATTTTGAACCATAAGAAGTATCCTATATTTATGGCAGTGGTTAGGTTAGGTGTTCTAGCCGCTTTTGTTCCCAGAACTCATTTATTTTATGAATTTATTAAATGGCTAGCCTTAATAATGTACCCCAAGAAATGTTTTGTAATGAATCAATCTGGGGAAATTTTTTTTCAAGTAACTTCACAGTTAATACACCAATCTTTGAATTACCCTGTGTCAGGAACTTACACCACCTTTACTAAGGAATCCCCGATTTCTTATTATGATAGCATGTCTCCTCGGGAGCTTTCTCATGTCACTTCTTTCTTAGCTCCTAAATCTATCCAATTCTCCTTAGATGGAAATCTTTTCTCTTTAGAAATGTTTGCAATCGATATAAGACCTGTGTTGCAAGTAATTGCTAAGATTCTAGGGAAAGAAGACTCCAAGCAGGTAGATAAAGTTGTTATGGGATTTTTCTCCATAATGCTAAAGCCCGAGGTTGAACTAGACATCCCATCATTCTGGGTAGATGCCATCGATACTCAATTTATGACTTTGGCTCTCACTGGTTCTTTCAAGTTTCCTTGAATCATTACTTATTTACTTTTGTACCGGAATGATGAAAATTTCTCTGGTTTGGGGTTAAATGTTGTTGATATCAATAAAAAGAAGTAATCAGTGGTTTTCTGGATAGGCCTAATAAGGAATGATCTAGGAGATAGTGGTTTATTTGAGTTTACTTCCTTATTTCTTCCAATGGCTTATAAAATTTTGAATGGAAGCCTACCCCCAAATTTCTTTCCTAAAGCTCAAGAGTGTCTTCAATTGAGTAAGGATGTGAGATGTGGCGATTGGTTCATATTTGAAGAGCATGTAGAGATTAGGCTTTATGGAGCCTATGTCAAGCCTTATAGATTACCTAAGTTTGTGCCAATGAGGTTTTTGCCCTGAAATTTATAAGGAAAAGCTTAAATGTTGATCAAGTTCATTTTGTCCCTATGAAGAAAGGCTTCTTCTTGAAGCTACCCAAAGTAGTGGGGCCCCTCATTGTAAATACCAGATAAGCTACCCATGAAGTTGAAATATTATTGAATGATATGTGTCTTTACAGGAGGTTGAGTGGGCTTATGACCCTCACCAAATTATTTCAAAGAGAAGAGTGGAGAATGGTTATTCAGCCTTTATACATGAAAGTAGACCTTAAACAGAAAAATTTGCAAATGGAGGCTTGCAAAGCACTCAGGAAACAGAGATTGAAATGCCTAGCATTACCGAAAAATGGTTCAAGAGGGTTAGAGAGAAATTATTGATCTAGATGAGGAAGAATCTGAAGCAGAAAAAAGAATCAAACTTCATGATGCAATGTCTTTGCCTCAACCTAGTTTGATTATTCAGTTAGGAGAGACAAAAGGTGCCCCTACTTCACCATCCTCCAGAGAACTTGTTCATGATCATGTTCCTTTAATTCAAAGTATGTTTGCTCAAATAGTTGAGAAAAATCAAAAGATGAGGTTAAATATGGAAGCTCAGGTTGAGTCTCAAGTAACCCCTAAATAAACAAGATTATTATTGGCCATGGATTTGGAGAAGAGTCAACTCAAAATTGCTTTTTATCATCCTACATAAATATCAGTGGGATCTTCTAGCAATTTCAAGACAGTAAATTTGACTGTTGACACTCACAAGCTTCCAATGCTTGACAAGGTCAATCTGCATATGCAAACTAGGAAGTTGATTGTAGATGATCTATATAAGACAAATGCAGTAGCTGCCAAGACCGAGAAAATGTTAAATAAAGTGATTCAGCAGCTGAAGTTGGAGAAAGCTAACTCCAGAGCTTTGAATGCTCAAGTTGACGAGCTAAAGAAGATTATGATTAAAATAGGGGTCAATCCTGATGACCAAACTATTGTTCAAAAGTTGTTTCAATCTACTAATTCAGATATTGGAGCTTTGAAAAAGAAGTTGAATCTACCTACAAGTGAGCATCCCTTAGCTGCAGGGATAGTTGAAGTAGAAAATGAAAAAGAAAATCTCCTACAAGATGTGTTGCATAAGAGTGAAGAAGTTTCTTTACTTAAAGAAACTCTGGATAAACTACAAAGACAGGTAGACACTCATATTTGTATAGTGGTAATGCCAGCCAAAATAGATGATCCAGCAGCACATGTTCTACAATTGGGAACAGAGCTTAAAAGGGTTGAGCATGATGTGAAGAAAGCTCAAATAGAGTTAGAAACAACTTGCAAACTATTGAATTTAAGTGAAGAAGAAACAATAAGGGAAAGAGATAATGCCAAGAAATACAGGGAAGATCTCCTGAGGGTTGAAGAAGAAATCAAAAGGATAAAGGAGAAAATGGAGGGCAACATCTCCTTAATTCAACGCAGAGAAATCCTATGGATGAAATTATTGAGGTTATCAAGGGTATTTGGGATTTTCTGGTGATTATATCTAAAGAGAAAACACTAATTTGAGATATGGAGGAGGTGATCATTAAAAATAAGCAAAAGATCTAGATAGATCAAAGTTTGCAAAGAGGATCATAGACTTCATTAACTCTAATTCCACTGTAGAGTTGAAGGAGAATGACATGCTAGACAGAATAATATGTGCAATTGATTTCAATAAAATGATTGTCAGAAACATCTACAAGATTGCTGCTGAGAAAAAGATAAAGGAGATAAAGGAAGCAATTTAAAAGTTTAACATCTTGTTTGACAAAAGGGTTAGGGCTAGACTTCCTTCTTGCTAGGATCTTTAGGGAAACTTGCTGCCATGGAAAACATATGAGACTTTGCTGATTGAGGCAAAAAACAAAGTTATTAACACTCATGAAAGGACAACAATATTAAAAGGAACCACCATTGTGAATTTTCTGAACAAAGATTTTAAACCTCTTTGGATGGTGAAGACTCTATTTTCAGACAAACCTACTTATGGTAGGATTACAGCTTGCAGAATAGCAGTCAACAAGTTAGAGGAAGCACCAAAGTCAAATGTACCACTAAGGAGAAAGTGTAAGGAATGGATGATAGAGAAGAACAAAGGTGCATCAGTAGGACCACATACTCAAGCCATAGATCCGAATAGCGAGCAACAATCACCAATCATACTATGATTTCTATCACTTCTTATTTTCTTGTTTTCTTAAGAAGAATGAGGTGTCTTTTACCCTCCATGTAATATTTTGTAATGACCCTTTACCTTAGACAGTTAGGAAGATAGTTAAACAATTTGGCAGTTTTGGTGGTTACCAACTGTTCCATGATGTATAAAAAGAGGAAATATTATAGAAAAGAGGTTCGAATTTTGAAGGACCTAGGATATACTATTTCTTTTTTTATATGAATTGATGATTAATGAAGGAATCAGGAGTTTTCCACACATTGTTGGGTATGATTTTGTAATTTCTCTGCTATGTGTCATCATGTGTCTTCCTTTCTTTAAATATGGTAATGAAGCTACAGGTCTTTGTTTACTTATGTGAATGAAGTTAAAATCCCTTAAAAGAGCGCTCCTATATTTAAAGTTCTTACTTCTACATTTCCTCTAAGAAACATATAATAGTTTCTATGAAAATAAGAATATTGTCTTTAACTTCTCGAAGCATTTTTCACTCAGTATTTGTATTCAACAATCAAATGGAATTCTGAAACTTTCATGTCACATAAGTAGTGAGAATTAAAAATTAGGTGTTTCAGGTTCTTCATTTGAAAGTATAACATACAATTAAGTGACCACTAAGTGACATAAACAATATACCTTAATGTCTTAAGCACAATTTCTACACAACCAGGAAATTGGTTTCTTAAGGAACAACATTAATTGGTGCCATTGCCGAGGAGAGAAGACAAGAACACTTTTCCCTAGGTTTTCAATTTTTCCTCTGGTTGTTCAGTGAGGAGGAAATTTTTGGCTGCAGTGAAAAAAAAATTAATAGTTCTGGTTCCAAAAAGGCCTCATACAAGGTCAGACACCTCACAACAGAAACTCCAAGCCCTTTTAGACCCCGAGAGGCTAGTTTCCAAGAGAGTTGGAAGGCCAAAAACTCTACTTACACCAAGTCCTACACTATCTGCTCCTGGAATCAATTCGACTCATTTTTCATTCAAACATTCATATTCTATTGACCACGAGTCATCTTTTACATCCAGTTCATTTCAAGAACCCAACTGTCAAGAATAAACTCTAGAGTCAGTTTTTTTTTTAATACCTGCTATAGTTATTCAACCTAAACCTATAACTACATTACCACCTTCTCATACTCCATTTACCCCTCAGTTAGGTTCCACATCTACTATCAGTTAGGTTTTAGTAAGTTCAGGAGAAAATATGGCAGCACCTACATTCTTGATGAATAGGTATGCAGCTATTCAATTTCCACCATAGTTGAATCAAATGCCACAAGAATATTTGAAGATTCTTCCTCGTTTCACAAGAGAGGATGAACAAACAATAGAGTATCATATAGTAGTCTTTTGTAATTTTGCGGAAACCTAAATGTTGAACATTTAGATGTTGTTCTAAGACTTTTTGTGTGATCCTTGGATGGCAGAGCAAGAAAATGGTTCAAAGGACTTCCTAATAAATATATCCCTACATAGGAGGAGATGGAGCGCTTGTTCATTCAGAGATGGGGGGAGAAAAGAGACCATGGATGTTCACTCATAGAGTTCAATGCTATTAAGAAGAATCCTAATGAAAGTGTTGCATAATTCATCAGAAGGTTTAATAAATTGTACAATAGTCTTCCAGTATAAATTAAACCCCCTCCTGCTGGTGCAAAAATAACTTTTGCAGGGGCTTTTGAGTTAGATTTTGGATTCACATTGAGGGAGAGAAGACCCCCAACCCTTGATTAGATCCAGACTGATGCCTTAGATATAGAAGCAAATGTGGTGGCTACAGGTAAGATACCAAAGACACAACCTATCCAAGATAAGGGATGGTCTAAATTGGAATCGTTTCAAAGCCAAACATTAGAAGGGATGACTAATGTGATCAAAACTTTGTCAAATAAATTGATTAAATTAGAGTTGGAAATTAAGAATTCTCAGAGGCAAGCACAACAGAATAGGAATTTTAATCCTCAATATAGAAGACAACCTCTGCAAATTTTGCAAAAGAATAGAGAAGATCAAGATCAGATTCAAGCACCAATGTATGCAAAAGCAAATCCTGATGAATTACTAGAGCATTCCAGGGACCATGATGATCAAATTTCCACGTTGTATGCATTATATGAAGATGAACTAGGTGTTGAGGGAGAAGAATATGAACATGTTGAAACAAATGTAATTTATGATGAAAATGAAATTGATTAGTATTGGAAACAGTTTATTGATTTTATGCAGGCAGAATTACGTAAGAAATATGACTTGAGATCAAGGAAAAGATCTAGAAGCCAAGAAGAGGAAGGTGAGCAACAAGTTCTAGCTCCCTTACCGAAGGCGACTCCACAAGAACCCCAACCTACAAAAAAATTAAATAAAGGAAAGCAAAAACATAATACAAATAGCAAGAATCAAATACTTCAAGGTGAGTCTTCTCAAGACAAAAGTGAAAAAATTCCTTTAGAAAAACTTGTTTCCATTCCACAAGATATTTCAGTCATAAAGAGGTGAGATGGAAATGAAAAGAATAATAAATAGGGCCATGTGTTTAATCTTACCAAATAATTGGAAAAAACCAAAATTCAACTTCCCCTCACAAAGTTGGTCAAAATACCAATCTATCAAAGAGAGATTGCTGAGTTTATCAATCTAAAAGAGAATTTGAATGTAAATGACACTATGAATCTGTAGGATGATAAACCAATAGTGGTTTTTGGGCCACATGTGGAGGAGGTAGATTCTTCAACACCTCCTTTCTATATTTCCTTATTGATCCATGATTTCCTCTTGCATAATTGTATGTTTGATTCAGGAGCTTCGCATAACCTTATGCCATTGTCAGTGATGAAACAACTAAACCTACAAGTTACTAAACCCTATAGAGACCTGTACTCTTTTGATTCAAATAAAGTCAAATGTCTAGGGGTCATTAAAGATATAGTGGTGTCACTATCCCATATCCCAGCTAGGAGCTTGGTAATGGATGTAGTGGTAGTATATATCCCTACTAGGTTTCGAATGTTACTGTCTAGGTCATGGGGGGCTAAATTAGGTGGTGTTTTGAAGCTAGATTTTACATATGCTATCATACCAAATTTTGGTGGAGAAGAAAGGAGGTTGTACAGAGAGACTAGATTTGTAAAGACAATTACAAAAACTGGAGAAATCAATTCACCTATATATATCTAGGAGAAATATGACTTTGATTGCTTCATGTTGCATGATAATGCAGAGTTGGCTGAAGATAACCAAAAGTAGCTTACTTCATCCAGTGTAAATATAGAGTTGCAAACAGAAGGGATGTGGAAGTGCTTCTTTGATGGAGCCTATTCTAAGGAAGGAATAGGTGCTAGTCTCCTTATAATTGCACCTAGAGGTAATATGTTCCCTTTTTATTTCAAATTGGAGTTTGAAGCAACAAACAATGTGGTAGAATATGAATCCCTGATCATCGCTCTGCAAACAACTAAGCAAATGGGAGTCAAGTCAATTTATTTTTTGGAGATTCAGAGATGATTATAAAACAAATAAGAAACCATTGCCAAACAAAACACCCTAGGCTTATGGCATACTAAAACGAAGTGTGGGATTTGGTTGAGAACTTTTTTGAAGCTTTCAACATTCAGTACCTTCCAAGGGATAGAAACAGACTAACGGACCCATTGGCTGTGGCTGCTAGTATTTTTATGCCTCCTATTAATCCAAAGCTAGGATATGAGGTTGAAATGAGGCATAGGCCTTCTGTCCTTGATAATATAAAGAATTGGTAGATATTTGAAGATGATCAGCATATTAAGGAATTTTTGGCTATGACTGAAGATTTTCAGGATACTGAGATTGACCAAGATGAAGATGAAGCAACAAAAGGTGCAGAAGTAAGTGGTTTGAAAAATTCTATTGCTATAAAAAAAAATTCAGTTGAAAAATAATATTTTTCCAAGGGGACTTGTCCCTCTTGAAAGACTTTTTAACTCCAATGATGTAGCTGTTAGTTCAGAGAAAATTCCACAGGATGAGCACATTTAAGATTATAATATTGGAACTCAAGAGGAGCCCAAGTTAATCAAATTATTTAATGGAGTTCCACTTAATTATAAAAGATATATTAAGCCTTTTAAGGACTATATTGATTTTTTTTCTTGGTCCTATGAGGATCTCAAAACATATGATACAAGTATTATTCAACACAAGATTCCCTTGAAAGAGGGGATAAAACCCTTTAAGCAGAAGCTTAGATAGATAAACCCACTGATTTTACCATCAATTAAGAAAAAGGTCAAAAAGTTTCTTGATGCCAAAATAATAGTTCCACTCAGTTACTCTGACTGGGTGGCCAATTTAGTGCATGTAAGGAAGAAAAATTGAGAGATAAGGCTATGTGTGGACTTTAGAAATCTCAATAGATATTCCTTAAAAGATAAATACTTGTTACCTAAAATGGATCATGTATTGCATAAGGTAACAGGATCATTTAGGATGTCAATGCTGGATGGATTCTCTAAGTATAATCAAGTGGTTGTGGATAAAGAAGATTAGAAAAAAACTACATTCACAACTCCTTGGGGAACTTTTATGTATGCTCAAATGCCTTTTGGACTGATGAATGCAGGTGCTACATTTCAGAGGGCTATGGACATTGCTTTTGTGGGTGACAAGTTTGTAGTGATATATTTGGATGACATTACTATTTTATCTAAGTATGATGGGGAGCATCTGAACCATCTGAAAAAGACTTTTGAGAAATGTAGAAAGTTTGGGCTTTCCTTGAATCCTAAGAAGTCTATTTTTGCTCTTGATGAGGGAAAACTACTCGGGAACCTTGTTTCTAGGGATGGAGTGAAGATAGATCCAGTAAGAGTGAAAGCTGTGCAGAAAATACCCCTACCCAAGAGTAAGAAAGACATTCAAATATTTCTAGGAAAAATAAACTTTTTAAGGAGGTTCGTGTCCAACTATGCAGAAATTGTAAAGGAAATTACAAATATGCTGAAGAAGGAGAATGAAGTACATTGGACCAAGGGAGATAGAGAGTCATTTCCAAGATTAAAGAAGCATTACAAGTAACTCTAGTCCTAATCAACCCTGATTATTAAAATCCTTTCCAAGGTTTTTCATTTGTATCACCTAATTCAATAGCTGTTATATTGTTGCAAAAAAATGATGAAGAGAAGGAGCAACCAATTACTTTCTTTAGCAAGATTCTTAGGGATGCTGAACTAAAGTATAATATTCTTGAAAAACAGTTATATTCTTTGGTAAAAGCTCTAAAGGCCCTTAAAACTTATGTGCTACAATCACAAATCATTGCTTATGTGCCAAATGTTGCAGTAAAGGATGTATTAGTCCAGAGTGATGTAGAAGGAAAAAGAGGAAAATGGATAGCCAAGATCTACGAATATGACTTGGACATAAAGCCCACAAAGCTGGTGAAAGGGCAAGGATTGGCAAAGATATTGACAGAGTCAAACTTTAAGTCATTGGGAATCAATTTGTTGACACCTGTGAATGAGGGAACAATTGAAGAAGGTGAAGAAAAACCAGATCCAGGTATGAAGATCATGTATAAATTTTTATGTTCAAAATGGTACAAGCATATAGTCCTTTATTTATGTTTTCTCTCTTGTCCTCAATCCTTGGATATAACAAAGTATAGAGTATTAAAGAACAAAGCACAAATATATGTGATTGTTGAAGGAAGATTTTATTGGAAGGATCCGTTAGGAATTTTGTTTTTATTTTTAACAGAGGATGAATTCACAGAAACCATCAAAGATTATCATGATAGGTTATGTGGGGGACATTATAGTTGGAAGGCTACTACACATAAAATCCTCCAGGCAGGGTTTTATTGGCCCACTCTATTTGGTGATACATATAAGTTTGTCAGAAGCTGTCAGAAGTGTCAACTTTTTGCTGAGAAGAAGAATCTATCTCCCTTGCCTTTGATCCCAGTCTTCATAGAAGAAACATTTAAGCAATGGGGATTAGATTTTGTTGGAGAGATTAACCCACCTTCAAGTGGGCAGCACAAGTGGGTTCTTATAGCTACTTATTATTTCACCAAGTGGGTAGAAGTTATACCTACTAAAAGGGAAAATGACTAGGTGGTGATGAAGTTCTTAGAGGATAATATTTTTAGCAGATTTGGATGCCCTGCCAAAATTGTAACAGACAATGCTCAAGTCTTTAGTTCAAGTAATTTTAGTGATTTTTGTCAAAATTATAATGTTATTATATCCCATGCAACATCCCGTCATCCACAGGGAAACGCATTCGTTGAATCCATGAACAAAACATTGATGGAGATCCTTAAGAAAATTATTACAAAGAACCAGAAAGATTGAGATTCCAAGTTAAAGTTTTCTTTATGGGCTACTAGAGAAACTACAAGAAGGTCTACATGCAAATCACTTTTTGAGTTAGTGTATGGGACCCAGGCTCTGTTGCCAAGTCAGCTAGTGAAGCCTGTGATTGCAATGATTCAAGATGCAAAAGAAGAACCCAATGCCCTGATGAGAAGAATGAATAAGGTAGTAAAGTTAAGTGAAAATAGGGATAAGGTAAGAGATAACTTGATTATGTATCAATCAAAGATGAATAGTATTTTACACAAATTAGCTAGGGAGATTGATTTTAAAGTTGGAGACCTGGTATTAAGGTGGGATACTAGAAGAGAAGATAAGGGTAAACATGGTAAGTTTGATCCTCTCTGGTATGGCCCATTCAGAATTATAGAAGTCGGCGAAAATAATACATTCTTCCTGGAGAATCTTGATGGTGAATCTTTATAGCTGCCTGTCAATGGGCATTATCTCAAACATTATTTCCAGTTTTGAAGCACAAGCATCCTATCATTGTAAATACCGAAGTCAATTCATTGTACAAATTCCATAGAATTTTAATTGGATAAGAAATATGTGACTCCATGCTCGAGGTGAAGGCACTGATCTATGGTTCTTAGAGCTTCTATGGAAAATGCACTATCCCTAGGTGGAGCCAGATGTTGTAGCATCTATTGTTATTTAAAATTCACTCTTTAATTTTATAAAAAATGAACAAAAATAAAAATCAGATATTATATTCCAAAAATTAAAAGAGAATAAAAAGTCCAAAGTAGTTATTTATTGATGATGGCATTCAAAGCCAATGTAAGGTGTACCCCGACCCATATTAAAGTATGAGCGGTATCATAAAATCTAAGTGAGCATGGGATCGGGAGGCAGATAAAGTGCTCTGCAAGGGAGAAACAAGCATGAGTTTTAACTCAGGCTCAACCACCGCAGTTGACTATGGCATCAAGCTGGTTGACGGAGATCAATGGCCCAAGATTACTACGAGGGTTCAAACCTGATGAATATCCCATACACTCCCTACCCCCGCAGTGGGCCACCCTCATCGCTTCACTCCATCTCATCCCTTCCATGTCACCCGCCACCCTCATTCATTATCAAACGCTTCATCCACTATTCCCCATCACTTCACTTGTCATTACAATAATTAAGTTCATTAATTACAGTTTTTGTTTCCCCCCTTTTCATTATTTTCTATATAAGAGATCAGTAAAACCCCATTGTTTTAGCCTTGTTTTAATATTAAGTAGTCTTGCAGCTAGTTCAATGAATCCAAGTCAGCATCCATGCTAGTAACTGTCATTAGTATCTATCACCTACTGTCACCATCGCCCAACAATTAAGTTCCTCATCAGTTATTCATACCCCCTTAATGGATGTTGAAAGAGATATTTCCGATACCCTCTGTACAATTAAACATCTTTCATTATATCAAGAGGTCATTCTAAACCATAAGAAGTCTCCTATATTCATGGCAATGGTTAGGTCAGGTGTTTTAGCTGATTTTGTTCCCATAACTCATTTATTTCCTGAATTTATTTAATGGCTAGCCTCAACAATGTACCCCAAGAAATGTTTTGTAATGAATCAGTCTAGGGAAAATGTTTTTCAAGTAACTTAACAGTTAATACACCAAACTTTGAATTACCCTGTGTCAAGAACTTACACCACCTTTACTAAGGAATCCCCGATTTCTTATTATGATAGCATGTCTCCTCAAGATCTTTCTCATGTCACTTCTTTCTTAGCTCCTAAATCTATCCAATTCCCCTTAGATGGCAATATTTTCTCTTTAGAAATGTTTGCAGTTGATATAAGACCTGTGTTGCAAGTAATTTCTAAGATTCTAGGGAAAGAAGACTCCAAGCAGGTAGATAAAGTTGTTCTGGGATTTTTCTCCTTAATGTTGAAGCTTGAGGTTGTACTAGACATCCCAACATTCTAGGTAGATGCCATCAATACTCAATTTATGACTTTACCTCTCAATGGTTCTTTCAAGTTTCCTTCAGTCATTACTTATTTATTTTTGTACCATAATTTTGAACATTTCTCTTTTTTGGGGTTAAATGTTGTTGATATCAATAAAAAGAAGCAATTAGTGGTTTTCTGGACATACCTAATAAAGAATGAGCTAGTAGATAGTGGTTTATTTGAGTTTACTTCCTTATTTCTTCTAGTGGCTTATAAAATTTTGAATAGAAGCCTACCCCCAACTTTATTTCCTAAAGCTTAAGAGTGTCTTCAATTGAGTAAGGATGTGAGATGTGGGGATTGGTGCATCATTGAAGAGCATGCAGAGATTAGGCTTTATGGATCCTCTATCAAGCCTTATAGATTACCTAAGTTTGTGCCAATGAGGCTTTTTTCCCTGGAATTTATAAGGCAAAGCTTAAATGTTGATCAAGTTCATTTTGTCCCTATGAAGAAAGGCTTCTTCTTCAAGCTCCCTAAAGCAGTGGGGCCCTTCATTGTAAACACCAAATAGGTTGCCCATGAAGTTGAAATATTATTGAATGATATGTGTCTTTTACAGGAGGTTGAGTGGGCTTATGAGCCTCACCAAATTATTTCAAAGAGAAGAGTGGAGAGTGGCTATTCAGCCTTTATACATGAAAGTAGACCTAAAATAGAAAAATTGGCAAATGGAGGCTTGTAAAGCGCTTAGGAAATAGATATTGAAACCCCTAACATTACTAAAAAAGGGGTCAAGATGGTTAGAGAGGAAATTATTGATCTAGATCAGGAAGAATCTGAAGCAGCAAAAATAATCAAGCTTCATGATGCAATATCTTTGGCTCAACCTGGTTTGATTATTCAGTTACGAGAGACAGAAGGTACCCCTACTTCACCATCCCCCAGAGAACCTGTTCATGATTAGGTTCCTTTAATTCAAAGTATGTTTGCTCAAATAGTTGAGAAAAATCATAAGATGAGGTTAAATATGGAAGCTCTGGCTAAGTCTCAGGGTTGAACAAACAAGATTGCTATCTACTATGGATTTGGAGAAGATTCAACTCAAAACTGCTATTTCTCATCCTATAGAAATATCAGTGGGATCTTCTAGCAATTTCAAAACTGTAAATTTGACTATTGACACTCACAAGCTTCCAATGCTTGACAAGGTCAATATCCATATGAAAACTAGGAAGTTGATTGTAAATGATCTATATAAGACAAGTGTAGCAACTGCCAAGGCCAAGAAAATGCTAAATAAAGTGATTCAACAGCTGAAGTTGGAGAAAGCTAACTCCAGAGATTTGAATGCTTAAGTTGACGAGCTAAAGAAGATTATCATTAAAATAGGGGTCAATCCTGATGACCAACCTGTTGTTTGAAAGTTGTTGCAATCTGCTAAATTAGAGATTGGAGCTTTGAAGAAGAAGTTGAATCTACCTACAAGTGAGCAACCCTTAGCTGCAAGGATAGCTGAAGAAGAAAATGAAAAAGAAAATCTCCTACAGGATTTGTTGTAGAAGACTGAAGAAGTTTCTTTACTTAAAGAAAATCTAGATAATACAAAGATAGGTAGACACTCATATTTGTACAGTGGTAATGCCAGCCAACATATATGATCCAGCAGCACAGGTTCTGCAATTGGGAACAGAGCTTAAAATGGCTGAGCATGATGTGAAGAAAACTCAAAGAGAGTTAGAAATAGCTTGCAAACTATTGAATTTAATTGAAGAAGAAACAATAAGGGAAAGTGACAATGCCAAGAAATACAGGAAAGATCTCCTGAGGGCTGAAGATGAAATCAAAAGGCGAAAGGAGAAAAATGAAGGGAAGCATCTCCTTAATTAAAGCCAGATAAATCCTATGGGATGAAATTATTGAGGTTATCAAGGGTATTTGGGAGTTTCTAGTGATTATATCTGAAGAGAAAACACTAATTCGGGATATGGAGGAGGTGGTCATTAAAAATAAGCAAAATATCTAGATAGATCAAAGTTTGCAAAGAGGATCATAGACTTCATTAACACTAAGTCCACTGCAGAGTTGAAGGAGAATGACATGCCAGACATAATAACATGTGCAATTGATTTTAATAAAATGATTGCCAAAAACAT
This sequence comes from Pinus taeda, assembly GCA_000404065.3. NCBI lineage: Eukaryota > Viridiplantae > Streptophyta > Pinopsida > Pinales > Pinaceae > Pinus > Pinus taeda. The sequence continues at coordinate 32,998 of APFE030871525.1, read as the reverse complement.
CTACAGGATTACTACTGAGAAAAAGATAAAGGAGTTAAAGGAAGAAATTTCAAATTTTAACATTTTGTTTGACAAAAGGATTAGGGTTGGACATACTTCTTGCTAGGATCTTTAGAGAAACTTGCTGCCATGGAAAACATATGAGACTTTGTTAATTGAGGCAAAAAGAAAAGTTGATAACACTCATGAAAGGACAACATTATTAAAAGGAACCACCATTGTGAATTTTTTAAACAATGGTTTTAAACTTCTCTGGATGGTGAAGACTCTATTTTCTAGCAAACCTACTTATGGTAGGATTACAACTTGTGGAATAACACTCGACAATTTAGAGGAAGCACCAAAGTCAAATGTATCACTATGGATAAAGTGTAAGGAATGGATGATATAGCATAACAAAGATGCGTCAGCAGGGCCACATACTCATGCCACATATCCAAACAATGAGCATCAATCACCAATCATACTCTGATTTCTGTCACTTCTTATTTTCTTGTTTTCTTAAGAAGAATGAGGTGTCTTTTACCCTCCACGTAATATTTTGTAATGACCCTTTACCTTAGACAATTAGGAAGATAGTTAAACAGTTTGGCAGTTTTGGTGGTTAACAACTGTTCCATGATGTATAAAAAGAGGCAAACTTATATAAAAGAGGTTCAACTTTTGAAGGACTTGGGATATGCTATTGTATTTTTTATATGAATTGATGATTAATGAAGGAATCAAGAGTTTTCAACACATTGTTGGGTATGATTTTGTAATTTCTTTGTTATGTGTCATCACGTGTCTTCCTTTATTTAAATATGGTAATGAAGGTGCAGGTCTTTGTTTACTTATGTGAATGAAGTTAAAATCACTTAAAAGAGCACTCCTATATTTAAATTTCTTACTTCTATATTTCCTTTAAGTTACAGTTAATAGGTTTTGTGAAAAGCATCATATTGTCTCTAACTTCTCAAAGCAATCTGCACTCAGCATTTATATTCAACAATAAATTGCATTCTAAAACTTTCATGTCACTTAAGTATTGACAATTAAAAATGAGGTGTTTTAGGTTCTTCATTTGAAAGTATAACATACAATTAAGTGACCACTAAGTGACATAAACAATAAACATTAATGTCTTAAGCAAAATTTCTACACAGCCAGGAAATTGGTTTCTTAAGGGACAACAGTGTCTACCAGCCTCACTATCGACACTTCAAAAGTTTCCAAGATGCTACGCGCAAAGGCCTCCAACGCGCTAGTGCTGCCTAATGGAGCACTTACCATGGAGAATGAAGCTGACAGGCCCACTACCAGCACCCTCAAGGGAGTAGGATTGAATCTGGCGGCGCTCCCCAGTGAAGCACTCCACCTATTGCATGATGGAGTGATTGCAGAGCTGAGGGCCCGTGAGCACCGTGCCCTCTAGGTGATTAGTGAATAGTGGATTAACAATGAGAAGATGGCACTACAGTGAGATTCTACCATCGCCGCTGTGACCAAGGTGACCAATCAAAACAAGCGTATTATGCAGGTCATCGAGGAGACATGCCGAATGGTCCAAGAGTTGGCCATTCCTGAGGAAGAACCAGTTGAGGTATGCCTCCACAAGCTGGACACAGGGGTGCGCGACACTTAGACATAAATGGTGAGGGTCCAGTTGGAGTTGAACCTACAGATCACAGATTTTCAGTTGAAGGCCTAGCGTTCAACTCCGTTAGAATTAAAGGAGAAGCAGGCGACCACTGTCATAGAAGTAGTAGTCGCAGTTGAAAGTATAGTAGCAGACTGCACACAACTTTTTGAGCAGCCGTTAGAGGTCCTGACAAGCTTGCAGGAGGATGCCAATGTTCAATGACTAGAGATAGAAGCGCGCGAGCTACAACAATGTTATGATGAGGTCAAGGGGCTATGATGAGGTCAAGGGCACAACACGAACTGTCACGCTGACACAAAGACTAGCCAAGCTACAGGAGGCCAAGGAGCTGGAAGAACAGGTGGATACAGCGCTGCAAAAGGAAGTAGTGCTGAAGGCATGAATGAAGTGTTGGTTGGATTAGGCTTACATGGTGATAGGCTCTATTGAAGGAAAGCTTGCGAATCTACAAGTAACTCAGCAAAAGCTTGAATCCGATAGTTTAGGAGTAGTGACCGAATAGATGGTCGAAGACGCGAAGCAGGTTGCCGCACAGTGCACTGCTGAGGTTGTAGTCATACGAGTTGAACTGGAAGTTCTTCACACTAAGATCTTCACACCTACTGAGTGACTCGAGGGCGAGTCATGATGTTTGTGTTATGGGTCTGTTGGGAACGGGATCCCCCAAGGACAATTTTGGGGCTAAAATCCCATATTTTGTGTCGAATTTTGTAGTAAAGTTGTAAAGTCTCCACATCTTGTGGTCATGGAGTGTGAAGGTTTCATGAGTCATAAAGGGTTGTTCGACCTTATTTTGTAAAGTAAAGTCAGTTGTAAAAGATCTACCCATTGTCTGCAGACCATGGGATTGTATAAAAAGAGATAAGTAAGTAAGCTCTAACTAGTTCAGAATAGTCATGGGTTGTAGAAGATAGTCGTAACTTTGAAGTAAGAAGTCTAAGTTTCAGGTCGTAACGTAGGTAGAGGCTCTGCAGTTGAGTGTGCAGAGGCCTAGGGTGGAATTTCGTAGCTGAGTGCATGGACCCCTACAGCTGAGTGCACAGGGTGGATAGAGTCTGTAATCCTCTAAAGATATCAATAAAGAGAAGCATTCTACTAATTATGTGTCTTTGTTTCCTGTTAATGCATCTTGACATGTTATGTATGAATTTCATTTATAATTCTTATATGATGAGCGAATGTATGTAATTACGTTGGTTAAGTGAATGCAAGTAAGAACATCTATTTACATGGTGCTAACTATGATTGTTTAATAAGATACTTAAACTAGTTTGGGAATTTGAACAATATGTTTCCCTAGCAATGCAAAAGTACTTGAGCCACAAGTTAGGGCTGCGTGAAGGTCAATTGTACCATTTTGCGAAGGTACTCAAGGGTGGAATAAAGGGGGAGTCTGGCAAGCCCTAGAACTAGGTGACATGCGCAAAAGTAGAAATAGAAGGAATAAACTGACATCACAACCATCTCAGGGTGTGGAAAATTAGTTCCAACATCCCCCCATATTGCTTTGGGTGAGACTTTGGTCCGTGCTCTGTGGGCTGCTTCCGAAAGGGCCAGTAGTGTAAGGATTTGTTTGGCTAACTAACATTGAAACTGGGTCAGGCCCCACCAAGCCAACACTTGGTTACTCTGATGATATATGTATTTGTTTTCTTATGCATGTATGTATATACTCTTTCTATATATGTATGAATGAATCTTACTGAGATGTGTTGTTGGTTTAACCATCAGTTTGGATTGTTGGTTCGCTTGCCTTCCATTCTGTTATGCATCTTTGCTCATGTGTTCCCTTTCAAGTTGTGTGTTTCCACAAGTTTCCAAGGGGCACACTCCTTCCACCTTCCGCGTGTTTGAAACTTTCATGCACCTTCCTTGGTTTTCTGCACATGTCACACCCTTGCTACAACAAGGACATCCTACTTACCTCTGTGCACAACCGCAGTTAAGGCAATACCGTACGACCCACTATTGGGACTCCTACACCAAATGGTCTGAGGTCTAGTTGAGACTTCTTACCAAGGAGATCCCCTGACTTGTTGGTGAGTCCAACACCGTCGACATTCTAGCGCTAGAAGGAGAGCTAGATGACAAGTTGTGTCCTCTCATCCTATTTTTAATCTTCGCACATTCGTCATTGATACTGTCAAGCTCATCCCTCCAGAATGTTTTTTGCATGCCGAACCTCTCGACATCACAAGGGAGTTTTCTATCTCTTTTCAGAATTCATGTATGATGGTGAAGGTGAAGTAGCATGGCTTGAGTACTTAGAATATGTTTATGCATTCCTTGCAGATGAGTTCTATACAGAAGAGGCCAGCATGTTGATTGCACACACACTTCTTGAATCCCCACTACAATGGTGCAGCATTCTGCCACATGGCAGCGTGCACTCACTTAAGCATTTCTGTGATCTCATTGAATCTACTTTCCATCATTTTTATCCAGAACCTCTTAACAAAAAAAATTTAAAACAACGGAACACTCCGCAAGAATCACCTATGGATTTTTGGGTTTGCTTCCATTTATTGCAGTTTAAAGCTCCAAAAAGTCAGATGAAATTAGTATCTCATGGACAGATTTGAATATTTTCTTACCAGATCTGTGAATCCCAAGAATAAGTTCAATCTCAAACCCTAATCAGCATACTTCGATGATGGATCCATGCAATCACAGATGGACACGGTCGATGTCGCAAGTGATTGTCCATCGTCCTCTCATCAAACAAATCCACCACTGCAGAGTGATGTGAGAGAACATGCACACACGCCCATTCAACTATCACATTTTCCCAACATCACTTCCCTCAATTTTCACACAGATTTGGTTGCGAAGCCCATGGGTCGTCACATGCATGTCTTACCTCAACCTCCATATTTGTGTTATGCTGATCCTCTGGAATGCATTGTCTTGTGTTCTTCCATTCTGAACTCTACACTTGTTATGAGTGAGGATCAAGATATCGACAGAGTTGGTGTCGCACAAACAACTTGCTTTGTCATTCATAAAGAGTATGGTTGGGAACCTGAGCATCAACCCACGATGAAGGATGATCTCCTTTTTTCTGTGCCTCCTCCATTTTTCCATAACATCTTTGGTGATTCTACCATCCCTAATTTTGCATGTGTATATCCGTCTATGGATGCACCCATTGTTGATCATTCATAGAACAAACCGGATGTCAGTCCATCATCCGACAACGAAGAGGACAAATCATTCATTGAACATCCATTTGATTCTTCATCTACTTTTTCTAGAAACACAGAGGATGAACATACTTGCTTCTCATATACCCCTCTTTGTGATTCATCAAATCATGAGGACATCAACGAACATCTTGAATTTTCTGATCTTGGTTGTTGTGATCTCTATACTTATTCATCTGATCATGATATTGATTCACTCATTGTTAATATGTCTAATACATTGGTATATGATGATCTATCTGTCGATGAAGTTGAAACCCTGTAGGCTATCAAGTCACTTCAGCGTGAGCTGATGGTTATGTCAGGCCCTCACTATCCTAAGGTTGGTTGAACTACATGATCCCATCGCTCACGCATTGGAGGAATCTTACACAATAAGCACACTTGCGTAACGTAAGTGGTCTACCTTTCTCATGTTTTCTTTCATGTCACAGTCAAGATAATGTGTATACTTAACATCTGCATGTAGTATAGCACAACACCATGGCAAGTCCACAAAGTGCATGTCATGCTCTTTCATGCACTTATTTTTTGTGGACACACTTAAACCCAAAGTGTGTTTGGCTTCACTATTATATCTTTCATGTTTGTTGGTTCACACAATTGTATTGTTCACAAACCATGCCTTCACCAACATGGGTCAACCAATGTGTCGGTGGCTACTTTGGAAGTATCAATTTACATAAGCAAACCCATGCACAGTTAGCTTAGGAGTAGGAGTAGTGTTTGCTTTTGGTTTTTTTTCTTGCATGCATGTTTTCTTCCTACTTTGCATGTTCATTTGTTTGCCTGCTTCATTGCTTACTCCCTTTTCTTACGCATCTACTTCTGCTTTTGCTTTGTTTTGTCATTTGTTTGCTTGTTTATGTTCGTAGGTTAGTTTCACATGAAACCATTTGTGACTCTTGAAACAAGTTGGGTAAAGTACAAGAGGACTTGTGCAATTATCAATACTTGGTTATCTATCATCCTGTCTCTGTATTAAGAAATTTTTATCTTCAGTCCATGAAACATCAATGGAAAATGCATGATTTTCGAAGTGAATCTTGGTGAAAACACAATGCTTGCACGCTAACTAGTGTCACCTACTCTAGTCGCTTGTTTTGGGTTAACCCTTGTCAGCTCAATGAAGTAGAGTAAGGTGAGGGGGAAAACCTTAACAACCACATCAGAGGTATATAAAAACTACTTATCTAAAGGAACAACCTCTTCTGCTCTCAATAAGTTGGGATCCCTCTTCTGCCTCTGAAATGAATAAGTGTTATGTACAGTTATGAAAATAAAAATGTGAAAAATTTCGAAAAAAATAAAATGAACAAGGCAAAAGAAGAGAAAGGCTTCCTATGCAGAGAGGTGATACAAGTAACTCCGCCGAGGTACTGACCAGGCTCGTTGGTAGAGGAGCGATGCTTTTATTCCTATGTGACTTCGTCGGGGTATTGTCTAGGCCTGCTCACAGTGGTGCAACATGAGAGATAAAAACTTAAACTTTGACTATCATATAGCTTGTGCACCAATATACCACTCATCCCAATCAAAACAATTGTGTTGGCTTGGCTTGGAATTTATGCCAACTGATCAAGAGCATGGTGGATGCTACATATTACAATGAAGCAAGTGTGGAAGCCAAGATGATCAGAGAATTGAACAATACTTCTGGAGGTTTTAGACTTGCTTTTCATGAACAAGGTAAATGCAGAGAGTTGGATATCTACCAGTGTGTCTCCAAATGTTGTAGTGGCTACAACCATCCTCCAAAATTTTTCGTAGCTTCGTTTTGGAGCCTCCCTACTAACCATCCTTAGTAGCATGTCTTGCACTATCAAGTACATAGGCTTCAACTGTGTTTTAGTGGCCTGCCAGCCTGTGCATGTTAGCTTGTTTGTCTCCCTCCCATAGATTGACATTCCAGAATTAGACTATTTGTTGCATGAGACAGTCCCCTAGAAAATTGCGCAATTCTAGAGGGGAACTAGTCTTCCCTCCAGAAATTGCCCAAATCAATTGGGAAGCCTATTGGGTTTTAGAATGGCACAGAGAAGTTAAGCAATCCTCCTATATAAAACTGCGCAATCTGACCCAACACTGGGCCTCAACCCAGAAATTGCATAATTCTGGGAGGCAATGACCTACTTAGCCCACAAATTGCGCAATGCCTGATAGACATCCAACTTTTCTCCGCCCAGAAACTGTGAAAATTTTCATCCCAAGCTCACAAAATGATGCATGTATCTTCAGGGTTGACTAGTTCCCTCCGGGACCGAGCAAAAATGATTTTCATGCATGAGTTTTTTTCCTGAAATAGCAAAGGGAAACATGAAAAAGGCATCCCTATATTTCAGGGGTCTACTTTTAGCACTTGGAGGTAACATGCATATATCATTTTAGAAACATCTCACCAAGTGGCGCTTTTCTCCTAGATTTGTGGCATGCACGTCATAACCTTGATCCTATCAAAAAATATGAATTGGACGCTACAGAGCTCATTCCTCACATCAATCTTGCAACTCTGACGTCCCACATCGCATCCAAGAGTCTTTGGCACTTTCATCTTAGATGTTTCAGGGTAATTCTGCTTCTCATGTCTTACGCTGCATTTCTGTCACTTTTTTTTGTTTCACTTTGTGTACGTGTTGTCTTCTTGATTTCAATAAGTGCTTGTTGTCATTTTAATGTATGTTAGCTTGTAGAAGCATCATTTCAATTTTCATTTGCACCTCACTACTGTCACATGCATGACATTATTTTTGCACCAATGGTCACCATAGTGGTGAAACACTTCACACACATGCATTCTTTCCCATTTTCTAAATCTTGCATTTGTTGTTTGCATTCCCGACCATGTACTCTTGTTTACACTCAGTTTCGCCATGCATTCAGACTTCTCATGTTTTCAGTCACCCATCGGCGGGTCTGGGTTGCCTTGGCCCAGACCTTGCTTTGCCCGGCTAGAATTGCGCATTTCTTGAAGTGAAGGCTCTACCTTCCCTCCAAAAATTATGTAAGTTTGGCCCAAAACTAACCTCCAGTCTTGCATTGCACAATTCTGGGAGGCAGTGCCTTACTGGCCCCAGAAACTGCATAATGCAGTTTGCTAGTTTGCATGTCACTACTGACTGAAATTGCGCATTACAAAATATTAGTCCTCAACAGTCCAGGATGGACTGTGAATTACACAATTCCTATAGTCATTCAACCTCTTGAAAACCCAAACTATGCCTTGTACAATTTTAGCAGTTAGTCTCCGAGCCTCCCTGTGAAAATTGTGCAATCTTCACAGACAGTCACACAGGTATGTTGCATGTTAGTCCTCCTGTTTGTTTTCGTTTTTTACTGAAATATTTCTTTCCATGAGTGTTTCTATATCTCCAGGTATCATAGGTGTTCGTCTGCCTCTCAGAAGCATAGGTACAATGGCTTCCAGTAGAGTAAAGTCAAAGAAATCGTTGAGAGTGTAACTGGGGATGCAGTCAATCATGTGTCTATGAAATAGCCTATCTATGAAGACATCAAGGTGTTCATGGAAAAGGATATCAAGATGAAATGGTAGTGACATCACAACAAGTAGCACCATCAGCAACAACAAGAGGTAGTAGACCTATGTGTGACAAATGCAAGAGGAAGGTCGGTGACAGTGTAGAGTTAGATCAAAGTTGCAAGTTCGAGCAGATCCACTTGTGATGAAAGCAACTTTGGAGATTGAGGCTATGAGGTGAAAACACAACAAGAGGATCGCATGAAGGTAGAGAGAGTGTTGGCTTAGGGGGTCCTAACCTAGGTTCAGAGTTGGCTGCGCCAACTAACAAAACCCTACACTACTGAACCTTTCAGAAACAACCTACGTAGGGAAATTTGAAGTCTCACCCAAAGTAGTATGGGGGGATGCAAGAACCAATTTTCTTCATCCAAAGACTAGTGTGATGTCATCCAGTGCCTCAGATCTGACTTCATACAAATTGATACACTCTTAGGGAACACTATTGCAACTCTGTTAAAATAGCCTTCAGACCTTTGTGAAGGTCTACGATTAGTCCTTACGAACCTTTAGCAGTCAATTTGTCTAGTTACGTGTATCAGAGAGCAATCCTAAATTAGGGTTCTTGCAGATTTACTTAAGTTATTAATAATCATCAAAGAATTCATCAGAGTCTTCACAAAAGTACTTAAGCATATATTGCGTACATAATTAACACTTATTCAAGATAATCGTGTAGCATTCAATCAATATTTCATATAGCACATCATTCATCGACAAGATATAATAGTAACATAATTAAACAGAAAAGTGCAAGAATTCTTTAGAAATTGTCTTTATTGATTTTCAATTGAAGGTTACTGACTCAAAACTACCTTGCGCACTTAGCTACAGGGGTCTGCGCTCTCAGCTGCGGACTCTACCTAGGCCTCTGTGCACTCAGTTGCAGACCTTTTATTTTATCTTACCCACTTCTCTTTGCTATCACTTCCCATCCATTATGCCTTAGACTCTCTAAGACATACCTATTTATAGCCTTTTTCATACAATGCCATGGTCCACAAACCATGGGTGAATCTCAAAACCAAATCAAACTTTACATAAAACAAGGGGTTAAACCCCTTTGAATCCTAATCATCTACATTCTCTGCATCCACAAATCGAGGAGACTTTACATTATTTACAAAAACTATACCAAAACTTGGGTTATCTTAACCCCAAAACTAACCCAGGGGACCCCATCCCAACAGGCCCCCAACACAAAGATCATGAATCACCCCCAAGTCACTTTGTTGGCATTGTGGTCTTACTACAAAGGTCCCCCTATTCCACCTGGATCACTGCAACTTCGACAGTTCTCTATGTTGCTTCCTACTTGACTTTCTCGACCAATTTTTCCATGGCTGGTCCTTCTATGGCTAGCCTCAATGTTTATTGTTTTTGCTATAGTCCTTTAATATTATCCTGAGTGGTAGTCGTGACTTGATAAGCCTCCTCCAAAAAAGGCTACAACCTAGCCTTTAGCAAGGCCTCCTTCTTCTGTGCTTCCTTTACCTGTGTTAGTAGTTGCTTTCCTTCCTATAACTTAGCAAGGCACTGCATTGGTGCTAAGGAGCACGCAGTTGCCTTGACTTCATTATATTGTCGTTGTAGCTCCCTTACCTCTATGTTCAATGTCTGCAAGTTTGGATCCTCTTGTAGATTGGTCACTAGCTCCATAGCCTATTAGAACAATGTCGCACAGTCAATGACTGTGGCATCCAAGGTAGCCATGTCTTCCTTTATCGCAGCTCTGCGCTACTCCCAGACCTCCGGCAGAGTTCTGGGATGCAACTTTAACTACAGCTCTATAATCTTCATGTTGAGCTCAAACGTGACTCGTCCAACCTCTGCTTTAGCCTCACACACACCAGTGGCTAGTTTTTTTATTTTGGCTTCTAGCTAGGGATCCTCTAGAATGTGAAGCTCAGGCACTATTTTTCATGCCTCTTCTATTGCTGACTCTAGAATTGAACTACGTATCTAAAGTGCTCCCTTTCCTTTACAAATTGCATCTTTTTAGTGAACATTTTCTCATTGTTGACTTTGTACTCACTTATGATGTTGAAGGCGCATTTCTCCTTGGTTCTCAATTCACTTTCCACCCCCATATGCAGCACGTGGAGGGTCTCGTTGAAGAGTGCTGCTATATTCAGTCATATTTTCTTGATTGTACTAAGTATGATATGATCGTTAGTGAACTCTGCACGAATGGACCTATCTAGAAATGGTATAGTTCTGTGGTCTAGGGTTTTTACTAGCTCTATTTCTTGGCTTGTCCCGGGTGCCAGGCTCACTTGCTCCGTGTTTGCTTGTCCAACACCCACCTGTAGTCTACTTGTTTTGATCTGTAGCTCCTGCAAATCCTTCTGGACACTCCCCATGATCCAGGTGGATGTTGGTGACCACCCACCAAGTCCACTTGGACCCCCAACATTGTTTCTTTTAGCTTTTCAGTTTTCTTAATTGTAGCACAATTTACTATTTTTAGCAATTTTTCGAGTCCTAAACTTCTGGAGTCGTTTTTAGGCCCTAAATGACATTTTTTGGGAAATATGGGGGCAACATGTGTCCATGGACTGATTTTTCCCTTCCCAAAGTGGTAGTGCTCGGATAGATATTTCTAACGAGCTATTGTATGTGTCAAATGGAGATCGTATGCTAAAGTTACGACCCTGGGAAATTGATGTACCAATTTACCCAAATGAGGCCCACAATTTGGCGTTTCATCTTCTAGGGTTATGTTTTCGGATTTGAAGGGTTTTCCATTGTTTTTCAATGATAAATAGGCCTTCAAGCCTCATTGTAACATAGTTAAGAGGCAAGTAGCCAGCACATCTTTTCTCAGAGATAAGCTACCATCGCCCTAGCTGTTTATTTCCATTTTCTGTTTGTAAGCATATCTCAGTATTTTACATTAATGAAATGAAGTATTATTTCCACTGCATCTTTGTGTTTATGGTTATCTCTGTAATTTTTTGTGATCCTGATTAAATCTAAATCTGTGGTATTAGAGCGGTCTGCTTTTTTTCTCTGTTTTTCTTTGCATGTCCCCAATGAGGTCGAGATATAAGGAGTTAGGGCTTGAACTGGTCAAACCTTTGCGAGACCAGCATCGCAAATCCCGACGGCCTCCCATGGCGTATGAAAAGAAAGATGAGGGGGCAAGAGATCCTATGAAAATCTTTCTCAAAGAAGCCCTCAAGCAACAAAGGAACATAATGATGGATAGCTTTCCGCAGATCCTTCAACGATTACCCAGAGGCAATGCATTGGCTTCCAACAGCTACTTTGGAAATGCCACACCATTTAAGGTACAAGTTAATTTTGAAATCCCCATCTTTGAGGGTCAAATAGATGTAGATGGCGTAGATAAATGGTTAAATCTACTAGAAGGATATTTTTATGTTCATGAATTTTCGAGTCAAGAAAAGATTGTTTTCGCTCTTCTCAAAGCAACCCCCCACGTCAAGGACTAGTGGGAAACCTACTGCGAGTAGAAGAACGAAAGTATGGGCTCACTATTTTCAGTTGCACCCACTTGGGATTCATTCTGGGATGTCGTCAAGGAGCAGTACTACCCTCTCAAAAACTACAAGGAGAAATACATAAAGTGGACCACACTACGGCAAGGAAGGGACCAAAATGTGCCAGGGTTCACAAACATTTTTCATACACTTCGCACACTGTTGGGTATCAAAGATTCTGATCTCCATATGGTACTCAAATACCACGGCTGCCTACACAGATACATCCAGGAAGAGATGGAGTTCCTGAACATCTCCTCGCTCAGCACGACGTACCGATACGTTGTCAAATCGAGCAAAAGTTCAAAGAGAAAAAGCGAGACTTTGGATCTGCGAATCCGAAGCCCAAAGGACAAAGCCAAGGCGATGTGACCCAAGACAACCCGTCGAAGCTGGAAGAAAAAAACAACACCATGAAGCTGAAGAAGGACATAGGAAACTGTTGTAAGTTCCACAAGAGTCCCACTCATAACACAAGTGAGTGTCGGACCAAGCAGTCGTTGGTGGCCGAGTTCAAGGCTTCTGAATCAGATGTATGTTTTGACCCTGAGCCAAAACCCAACAAGGGGAATGGCAAA